>JABUQX010092007.1:15000-17500 GCA_015478945.1 Trachelipus rathkii | reverse complement strand
GAAGTTTAATATATTAAACGACTCCGTTTCTTTTTCTATCAATTTAAATACAAAACATTTTAAATAATATATTTTATCTTTATTTTCTTATTTTCATAAATTATTCGAAAATTATTGATATAAAGAAAATATTTTGTCATAAGAAAGCTCACTAACTGAGAATATATATATATATAATATATTATATATATATATATATATATTAATATATATATATATATATATATATATATATATATATATATATATATATATATATATATAAAAAATAAATATTTTTTTTTATATATATATTTATATATATTATATATATATATATATATATATATATATATATATATATATATAGGCAAAAGTCCAGTTTCTGTTCAGGACTCAATTTTGGAGAAATGCATGATCGAGTCACTCGAGTCGCCGTGAAAAGTCGGTATATGGTGAGTCGCAGTGAAGGTCGCTCAAGGTCAACTCAGTCACGAGCATATTTGCAAGCGACGAAAGCAATATATGCTTTTATAGAGTGTTATTTTATTTTTATTTTTTTAATTAGTTTATGCATTTAATATATTAGATATCTCTGAAAATTGCAAGATTAAAATAATACAAACGCCGTATAAGTCAATATAACAGAATTAACTGAACCTATCCTAACCTAGACTTAGAGGCCAACAAAAGTAAACCTAAAATTTCAAGATTAAAATAATACAAAAGCATTGAAGTCAATCTAACAAATTAACATAACTTTATCATAACCAGGACATAGAGGCCGTGTAAGTCGACTAAAGATAACTTACACGGCCTCTAAGTCCAGGTTAGGATAAGTTTGTTTAATTCTCATAGATTAAGTTACACGGCTTTTATTTTATTTTAACCTTGTGATTAAAATAATATATATATATATATATATATATATATATATATATATATATATATATATATAATATATATATATATATATATATATATATATATATATATATATATATATATATATTATAAGCCATCTTGATAAGTCAATCATCTGAGTTGCTAAATCAACTATAATTAGTCGTGACTAAGTCACCAATTCCTCCAAAATTGAGTTCCTTTAACATAAAACTGTCTTTTGCTATATTAACATATATATTACTATATATATAATATGATATATTATATATATATATTTATAAATATATATAATATATACATATATATATATATATTAATATATATATATATATATATTATATAGGGTCTTATGTAGATGATATGCCCAGTGTTTTGGACTAGTACAAAAGTGTCATTTCTAGCAACTTTACATTTTTTTAGTTTCACAAATTTTTGTTTTTAGGCGAGATAAAATTTATTTAGGTAAGTTAAGATAAAGTTGTTAAAGTTGTTAAAGTTAAGTTAAGGTTAAGTTAAGGTTAAGTTAAGGTTAAGTTAAGGTTATGTTAAGGTTAAGTTAGCAGTAAAAGTACACATATTTTAAATTTATTTTATCAGATATTATCTGATATTTAAAAAAAAAAAATTGCAATATTTCATTAAAAAGTATATAAAGATTTCAGTTTTTGAACACAAGTTTCCATTTTTTAAAAAAAATATTTTTTTTAATATAAAATGATGGTGCTAGATATCGTACTTTTATGACACTTTTGTACGAGTCCAAAACATTGGGCATATCATCTACATAAGATCCATATATATATATTATATTAATAATAATATATACTATATATATAATATATATATATATATATTAGATCATCTATATATATATATATATATATATATATTATATATTTATATGAATATATATTATATATATATATATATATATATATATGTATACTTGTTCTTTATTTATATATAATGATATAGATATATTATAGTATTATAAGATATAAACAAATATATAAATAATATATATATAATCTTATATATATATATATATATATATATATATATATATATATATATATATATATTATATATATTACATAAATATATAAAATTCATGTAAAACAGATAAATATATATATTTAATATATATATATATATATATATATATATATATATATTATATATATATACATATTTTTGATAAATATATATATATATATATATATATATATATATATATATATATATATATATATATATATATATATATATATATATATATATATATATATATATGAACTTGTCCTTTAAAAGGATGTTAACCGATATATATCGAACGAACGATGTAATCGATTTTTTTTTCGATTATTTCAAGGCAATAGAGCGTCAAAGTTGCCAATAACAGTTTTTTTTTAACTAAAGGAATACCCAAGATTAAATCGCAAAGATGGAAAGAGTCAGGGTCTCTCGGCCTCAGCGGGGGACGACGGGGGGGAATTTCGTTCCCCCCTCTGTCCCACCGTCGGCTCGAGCCCCTTTAAAAAAAAAAAAAATTAAAAAAATTAACATATAAAAATTAACATGATAAAAAAAAGCAACTTGTGGTAACTCTTGCGCT
>JABUQX010092006.1:0-31676 GCA_015478945.1 Trachelipus rathkii | reverse complement strand
TATTTTATACCAATAAAAAAATATAATAATTGTATAATCTAATTTTTTTTATTTTTATTTTTTTATCTAAAAAATAAAATTTCTATCGAAAAATCGATTTTGCATAAAAAAAAGGTTTTTAATACCTAATTATCGTACAAAATGATCGAAAAGTCTCAGGAAAAATGGTGAAATTAGTTCAAATTTTCAAATACATAATCAATTGTGCCGGGTTAAAACGATCACCGCTTGATTAAAACAATAACAACTATGTTAATGATTTTCTAACGCCAATGTGAAATAAAAACATGTATAATAACGCTATGTTTTAACTTATAAAATAAAGTACTTTATATAAGATGATTTAGATTAAGAGAATTACCAATACAAAACAAAATGTTAGCGTGGATATCTTTCATTTGACAAAGAATACGTTCAAACCTATTAAGTTAAAATTTCTATGTTTTTTTCTCTTCTCTCCTCCTCTCTAATGCACTATTCATTATACGTACAACAGCTTCAAAAGTTTGTTAAAAAAAATCAGACAGTAAAAGGATGTGAAAAAACAAGGCAAAATTATTTGGGTTTGATCTCGATATTGGGTTTAAAAACTCAAAAAACGAACAAGCTAACAAACAAATAAATCCTTGGAACCATAAGTGTCTACCATAGATTGTAGTTTTCCATTGATCGTAGTTTTAATATCAGTAATTTCAATGATCACTATAAACCGATGGTCGAATCATATTGTAATATATGCCTGCTTTTATATATATACAAATATCCGCTATAGTTATAATAAGTTTTTGTATAAGACTTCGCTAGGCCAGTTATTTATAAAAAGGACAGTATTTTAAAAGTTTTTTTCCATTCTGTCATTAACATACCAAGCTCAAAATAAATTCTATCCTCTTTTCAAAAAGCGATCAATCAAAAAGATTATAAATCTGCAAGATAATATCTAAACCGAAGAGCCACCACGACTTTTCTAAATTTGAAGACACCTGACAAATATCATATAAAACACCAGAGAAAACCATCTTTAATTCTCCACAATTTTAAAAAATTGCTTGTATCTCTTCAACTAATATTCATTTTAATTCACTCACTACTTTTGATATTGTGAAACCTTGTACTTGCAGAACTATATTTTTGATTTCCAACAGTAAGGCCAAGTTCCGAACGAACTCGAACCTATCGCCTTATACTCGATCGTCTGGATGAGCACAAAAATTTACAATCTCCACTAAATCTTTATATACAGTGATTTGGTGATTTCAATACGCAAACGTCGGGAAAAAGTAAAGGACAAATGGTATCATCTAAGATTTGTTTCAAATATTCTCCTTCAGAAATATATCCTTCCTATTTTCAATACTGATGAAAAATGTATATTAGAAGACTCTTTCGGAATCACTTGTCAACTATTTGCGGAATCCTAAAACAAACTGTTTACAGATAGTTGTAGCTGACTTATACCCTATGGTAACAGCTTTGTTGCATCACGAAGAAGAGTTGTGTTTTCAGCTAACTGAAATATTGCATGTATCCTTCGCAAGAGCAAGAACTGCCATTGCAGTTTATGGCATAAATCTGGTTAAACATATCAAAATTAGTTTGGTAGGTGAGAAAACGAGTCAACTTAAGCATTAATGCAATTTCCATATTTAATAGCTTCTAAATATCTTCTGGATGGACTTCGAAAAAATGCAGAGAATTTTCGAACCTGATGGGGATTTCACTGATGTCGCATCGAATATGCTTCTATGTCATTCTCTACGCCACTATTAAATAGGTTAATTTTTTTAGAACAATTACTGGTCCATTATCAGTAGTGATCCATAGCCAATTATTGTCGTAGGTTGAAATTATATCCTTTTCGGACGAACACACCACAAATCAATTCTTTATTCTTCACCTCGGTTTTTGCATCCAATAGTTGTAAACTAGCATTTCAACATTAGTTCTTTCGCGTCCATGGTTTAAGGGATGGACTTTTACGATAAATATTGATGAGATTCCCATAATTTCCCTATTTGTTATATCGCACAAATTAAATTCGTTTCAAGAAGGGAAGATTTGAACTCTTGGTTTTCAATACATAGCCATTTGAGGAGAGCTTGTGTGATTTTCCTTTCCAGCATTCTCATCATATTTCTGTCCACCACTCTGAATCCTATGCTCTAGTCTTTACTTAAATTGAAACAATGACAAGAATATATTTTCATAATTTTCGAGGAAAATCTCCTGCAGAAGGCTAGTGTCTTAATAAAATGTCTAATCTCAATATACGCAATATAAAGAATGTATGTTTTCTTTTAATCGTTAATTTTATAAAGGTTTCAAACCGGTCCAAATAAAAAATCAGAATCTTAAACTTTTGGTATTCGGAAACCCATTCTAATAACTTCACATTTAGCAGCCCGGAATCACCGTATTTAAATTTTTCGTCCCACCAAACTCTCGTCAATGTCAGATATATCGTCCCCTTGAACGGATTTTTATGCGTTTGGGGGGAGGCTTCACAATGCTTCGAGTTCCAGCCCTCTTTTATCTATAGTCGCAAACACCAGTTTAAATGAAATTCTTTGAGTAAATATTTTCAACTAAATGATTCATAATCAAATCGAAGCTCAACGCAACCTTTCGCTCCTGAAATTAAGTTCAATCATGCATAAATATTGAGTGGAAAAACAACGTCATCAGCTAACCTTGGGGCATGTTTTTCACTTCTTCTCCTTTCCTTCTTCCCATATCGAGTTTCGTCGTCAATTCTTGATTATTCAGGGAATGGACAGTGTAGATCTTACATCGTGGGGGAAAGCGATCAAAACGATCTTTAAACATGCACTCTCCGAGTAAATAATTTTTATATTTTAGTCAATCATCGAAGAAATAAAATTTAGACAAAACTTAATTCGTAATTCCTTTATTTAGTAAAATCTAATTTCCTGTTTTAATTAAAACAATACAAATTGTAACTCGATCAAATTAAGAATGAAATAGAGGCGGTGAATGTTTTCTAGTAAAATCTAATTCCGTCTTCTTTTTATAAGAATGGTTATGGAACTAGATAAGCAAAAGAGGTGAAAGTTCGAAATTCGAAAATAATTTCGCTTAAAAATTTAATTTATTTACTTATCATCTTTAGATTTTATTTTTTTTATACCTAGACCTTCGATTATACTTAGACCCATTTCGCTTCTCTGAAATTAAGTTCAATTTCATGCGATCGTTCATATAATCTGTCACTTTAAATATTCAATGTCGGGTATAACATTCATCGTCACTTTAAATATTCAATGTCGGGTATAACATTCATCGTCACTTTAAATATTTTGTTCAGTTCAAATTCATCTATCACTTTGAAAAATAATACCTTTCTTCAAATCTTTTGTCTTATAATGATACCCCAACCCAAAATAGAAACTTCTATCTTTAATTATAACATATCTTAATTAAAACGTTTAAGGAAGCAAAAATATATTAATCGTTAGACCTCTCGAATAAATGAATCTTCAACACGCTGGAAAAGGATTGAAAATTACAATCGTCACTCTACACCTAAAACTATACGATGATCACACTTAAATACACTTAAACTTTCAGAATATACAACAACCAAGTCAACTTAAGACAATAATATAATCTTTAAAATGCAAAGAAATTAATCGACTTCTGAAGTCGCTATCCATTGCTGCCACATCGTACATTTTCTAAGTCGACTCCTAAACACTATTTTCTTTCATCATTAGTTGCCCTTTCGCCTTCGCGCCTCGACGTTCATTTCGAGTAAAACGGTTTGCGGAGTCTCTCGGAGTTCGTTTATCTGTTGATATAAACTCTACCTCGTGCTCATTATCGCGGCGCTTCACCACCCACTTTATCATTTCCTGACATCTTTAAATATTCTCCGCCCGCAATCTGGTATTGTTCCCTCGGTTTCAGAAGAATTCCGCCTCGTAACACACCTTTCTAGCGATCCGGGGCTCGAATTTTTCACTACTCCTCGTCTCCTTCTTAATTCTCGGCTTCTTTAAACCATTTTTTCTATTTCGCCTTCACACCTGCCTTATCTGATATGTTATTTGTTTCTCGCCGGCTGACCTTTGCGGGACACAACTGAAATCTCGATCTCGATGGTGACTTCTATTTCGGGCTCCCCGCGGGGGCAGGATCTATTCCGTCCAGTTCGAACTTCCCGAGTAAATTATTATCCCGCGTTCGAACTCGCTCTCCCTCGTACAACTGAATTAATATTCTCAGTTGGTTGTCTATATTTGTCAAAAAAAATTTGCTTGGTTTTCGTCGGAATGGTCTTATTCCTTTCGACGATTTTACACATTTGTCCCCAGGCGGTTTCGATCCCCAGAGAGAGCGGCGCCACGTCTAATAAGAGCGCGTCCTTAACGTTTTGCAATTCGTCTCGGGATAAAATGGCCGCTTGAACAGCCGCGGCGTAGGCCACGGCCTCGTCCGGGTTGATACGGAGTGGTAGATAAAACCAAAACTTATATCGCAGAAATAGAATTGATAAAAAAATCATTTTTTGTATATATTTATTTAAAAAAAATTATTCATTGTTCGTGTTTTTTAGTATAACGTAACTTTTACCAAAAAAAATAGTGGAGGAAAATAACAAACCGACGATATTCGCAGACTTTATTTTACATCCATAGGTGAAAAAAATGAAACGAATTTTTAAACGAAATTTTTAAGGCTTAATTTCTCCCAAATTTTGTACGAGAGGAACCTGAAAACGTGTTTCTCCTGTTCTTCAGGAGGTAAGGTGAAAAATTTGTCATCATCGCTGATGATCGAAGACATATCGGAAGACACGGACTCGTGTTTGTATATACCGGGGGGCACATACGTCGTTTCGTGACATTCATCGCGTATATCGAAGAAGTCGTACTTTTCGCTCAAACGTTGTTGTTGTTGTTGTCGATGCCGCGTTTGATCGTGTTTTTGCCTTGGATGGTTCTGAATGGGATCGTCGTCCGATAGTGGTTCACTTCTCATCGAAGCGTCATCAGTAACGACGCACGAGTCTACATAAAATTGCGATTTCGATCGCTCATCGCCGCCGTGGACGCTCTTCGCTCTACTGGTACTCGGGATATTTTCGGGGTACGTTCTCGGTTCGAAAATGTCTTCTTTGAAGCTCGCGCGAGGCGGTCCGTCTAACTCCGCCAATTTCGATTCGAGCATCGAATAATCTCTTCGGGAAACTTTCTTTTCTTTCTTTTTTTTGAGTTTCGATCCGCTCGAACTCTCTTTAGTGCGTCGTTGTTGTCGTTCCTCCAGATAATCTATTTCGACAGGATCGTGATAGAAATCAGTCTGCGCTTCTGCGTCTCTGAAACTCTTCTTCTTCTTCTTCTTCTTTTTGAGTTTCGATCCGCTAGAACTCTTTCTATTGGGTTGTTGTACGTTATCGAAATCGGTTTGTACTCGGGCGTCTCCGAAAACCTCATATTCTATTATTGGATCTGATCCGCTCCAACTAACCGATCGTCGCTGCTCTTCCGGGTACTTTTTTTCAGTAGGAGCGTCATCGAAATAAGTTTGTTCCTGGGCGTACGCCGTTTGCTGATGCTGATAGCCGTATTCGAAAGAATCACCGGGTGTCCAATCGCGATTACTGGAGGGGTATGAATAGTCCATGGCCGGTATACTCGGCGGGCTGGAAACGTCGGTATTCTTTTTTTTCTTTTTCTTCAGTTCCTTGTTTTTCATTTTCGGGGTCGACAGGCCAACCGGACCTTCGTCATCCCCATCGATATAATCGATAGGTTGGTAATAGAGGGGCTCTGTCATCCGAGAGGTCGAAGTACCCGCCTCCGCATAGTCGTATTCGCCGGGAAACCTTTTCTGCTTCGTCGGTGGTGCCGCGACGACGCTACTTTTAGACAGACGAAGGTAGGAGGAAAGTTTCGCAAAGGTTTTCTTTTCTTCATCCGAAGTCGGCTTTTTTCTCTTCTGCTTCGTTTCATTTCCCTTAGAGCTCTTCTTTTTAGCGCCAGAGTGGTCCATCATGAGGCGAGCGAGTGTGATAAGCTCGATCGAACCTACCTCCTTTTTATAGGCAGCGGGGAGAGTGTTTATTGTAACTTTTTTCTTCATAAAAATTTAGAATATTCTTAAAAAAAGCTTACCTAAGCGCTTAGGCGCGCGAATAATTTCTCTTACACCCGCACGCGCGTACATTCCTACGTATATACGCACTCGCGTAATTTCGCAGACCTATATTGATATATTAATAGATTGAAAGAGAGAGAATAAAATAGGGCGCGTGAAGACCTAGCTGAAAACATTTTTTAAAATATCGATTTCGTCATTTTCGATAAAATACATTTTTCTCTCCCTCGATCGGGGCGTCACGGCTACGAGGATTTTAACGATAGGAGTTCTTTCTTCGGACGCGAAGGGCGACGGCATCGACGTAGTGTTGTCGTTGTCGTAGAAGAAAACGTTATAATATTGCGAATCTCTCATTTTGAACTCTTCAGATTTCGGAAAGACATTTCGCAAAAGAAATAAATCAATTATATTTTTGAAATTCATTCTAAATAAGATTTATCATATTCGTTAAAAAAAATGTTCGACGAACGCGATTATTTTCCATTGACCAAGATTGATGACAACAATAATAATAGTTATTACCAATTTATTAGCGCCATAAAGGAACGCGGCGAGAAGAAATTGCTTTCGAAACAAGAGGGATGGTTGATAAGAAAAATAAACCCCCTGACGCCATCGCGAAAAATATTCGTTAAACTATATCCGAGCGGGATGATACTTTTAACTGACGTTACTTGCCGTTCTTCCAAAACCTGTTACGCTCTTTCGACGACCATTCTTCGAGAAAGACGCGACGGCGGCGGCGACTACGTGGTCGGTTGTGGTCGTTACGACACTCACAACGATAATAGCGATGACTACAGTGACGACGATGACTCGGAAAATAGGTTTGCGGAAAGGCGAGGAGATTCAAAAAGAAAAAGGAAATGTCGGGACCCCGTAAATTTTTCAAATTCCATGAGTCTAATGAAAGTCTGCAAATCTTTATATCGGTATTTATCTAAAGAAATGAAATTTAACGCGTTGAACCTTTTTACCGATCTTTTCGAATACGGACGAGAGGGAGAGGAATATCACGACGAGACTTACGAAAGCGACGTACCGATTTTTCACGCTCTTAACGTATTTTTTAAATTCGAAACATTTTCCGATTGTTTTCTCTTTTTATCGGTGTACGAGAATTTTATTTCCCGATCGCACCGATATAAGGTTCCGCGATTGGAAATCGAAGAAATTTATATTCCGATCCAGTACTGTAACGAACTAGTTTGCTACAAAGGAATAGACTCGGCGGATGCGGCCGCTGGTGATAACGTCATCGAAAAATACGTAAATCGCGTAATTAGACCGAAAATAGTTAGCTTCGACCTCTCGAAAAAAAGAAGAAATTTTAAAGCGAATAATAAAAGGTCCGTCACTCTCCTCGATAGATCTAAATCTCGTGTTAATTTAGATCCCGATTCGGACCTTATATTTAAATTTTGCGATTCCAACGAATACCCGATTTCGCCGAAATTAAGGTTGCCGGCGATTTTGCTATTTCTGAAAGATAATTTTCCTATCAAATCATTGAAGAATATTTCGGGAACGATATACAATTCGGTGAGGTATAAAACTTTTTTTTAAGCAACCGCAATAAATATTCGCGCTGCCTCCCTCCGTCAAAGTCGTCATGGATTCGGCGTTACTAGAGTCGATGATCGAATATAATCGATTAGTCAGTTACGCCTCCGAGTTTTTCAACTATTCGCTTATAAATTACGGAACTATTTTAACACTCTACCGCTCCTTATTCGTCGATCTCGGGAACGAAAACGGATTTTTTGCTACACTTTAAAAATTAACGTAAAAAAATATATTAAAGGTACCCTCCTACGGTTCACTCGGGGCACGAAATAACGTTACTCTCCACTTTTCGGGAGATGATGCAAAATAAATTATTTGTTCCTTAAGCGAGTTTTTCCTACAAGAGGAAACGAAAAAAAATAAGAATTATTACGGAATCTAAGTATGTAAAGAAGTTGCTAATAATAAGTGTATCACATATTGGATATATTATTTTTTCTCGTTTCTTAATTTTCTTAGGAATTTCTTAATTCTATTATTATTCAGCTTCAAGCTATAGCCGACGACTGATTTCTATGGAATCGATCTTAAGTCGTTCTTAATTTATTTTCGGGTACTCATGCTATTTCACTCTGAACCAAACTATCTAAACGAGTCGATACTTTCGGAACAGCCTAAATTCTTTCTGTTATTTTCATTCTTAAGAGGAAGATTGTAGTGACATAAATTCAATCTCGACGTGGCAGAAATTACCGAGAATATATATCGTCCCGCTCCGAGGTACTAACGATTCCCATACTGAAATATTGTATTTTATTTGGTATAGGTACAGACTAAAAATGATACAAATAAAGAAAAGAGTATGAAAATAAATATAAGTCAAAAAATATATAGGTCAACGACGCCCCAAAGTTTAACGTACGATATAGAAGTACGTCTTACTTCGCCCAAGGCGCAAACTCTCCCGAGAAGGGACTATACAGGTTTAGGAAAATGTGTTTGACGCGTATATTACCTTGCAAGGTATAATTACCGGTGAAAATGTAATAATATATCCTGTATTTTCGCTTAATTGTTGTAAGGATAATTAATAATAGGAAATGGAGCTACGAATTAATTCTAGAAAAATCTATTTTAATTCGCGTCATATTTACTTCCACTCGATAACTCGTTGAGAGTATAAACATATAAA
Source organism: Trachelipus rathkii (assembly GCA_015478945.1). NCBI lineage: Eukaryota > Metazoa > Arthropoda > Malacostraca > Isopoda > Trachelipodidae > Trachelipus > Trachelipus rathkii. Next base: position 22,855 of record JABUQX010092006.1, on the reverse strand, counting down.
ATATTAAAAATACGGGAGACTAAATTTATAAACAAATATAATTTACAAAAATAATATTGAAATAAGTACTCATTATCTCGAGTGAAGCGACGTTCGATCGTATCATCCTCCTTCTTCACCTACGTTCGCCCCTTCGCATATAACAGTCGAATCTAAACAGATGTTAACATCGAGAGTTGCCTATCCGGAGAGAGCGCTCGAAGGAAAGGTGTTATTTAGCTCTATTCTGCGACTGCATATTTACGTTCTACTATTTTCGAGAGAAAGTTGCAGCCATCAGGTTCCCGGGTCATTTTTGCTCGCATGACTACATAACCGATCGAAGCGTAAGTGGCGGACCTTTAAGATTGTTTTTAACTAGTCGGAGAAGATAGTCGCAAAATACTTATCCGTAACCTCTAAAAATGTCGCGGTCATTACAATTTATTTCCTATTTAGTGCGAGCGGTTTCAATCGAAAAACCGTCTAAAGCTTTTATTAACTCTAGCATCGATAATCTGAGTCTTAAATTCAATAATTCGCCTCGAAAGTCCAAGAACAACATCTATTTCCCGACTCCAGCTCTCTCGAAAAAAATTCTCGCAGGTGATATTGTTTTCGCGATAATTAACTCTTGTAAGGCATCGGTACTCGAATACCTTGAGTTAACTTCGCCATCTATGAGCACCCGGCTGAGCGGGAGCGACGTATAATAAACGTCCACTTATAATATGTACCGATGAATGGAGGTTTCAATTAATTCTAAGAGCTTAAGCGACATAGGTATTCGGACAATCTTCCCTGTAAAAGCGGCTTCGATATGTCGCGTCCTTGAGGGGAGAGTAGAAAACCGTGCGTGTTTTATTGATTCCGATTACGAGAGCATCTCTCCGTTATTTTTCATCTGTATCGTCGTGGAGGCAATAAAAATCGACGTAACGAATCTCTGAGTCTATAGATGACGCCCGGTGGCGATTGACGACCGGCTAGAGGCGCCACTATCCCGATGCCTCGGCATGATAACCCTTTTGGACTGAGGAACTGCAGTTCCTCTTTTCCGGCGTATCGTCCTTAGATTTATGCGTGTAGAAGCTGGCGCTCACTATCGTATTTTGTACATGATTATATAATACATCGAACAGAAAGAGAGAAGATCTCCCACGGATAAATACAGATTTATTCATTGCACTAAATCGTTCGATTATATTTTCGTTAAGAAACGTCGAAATACAAGTCCCCATTTTAAGAGACTCGACGAAAGACAAATGACAACAATCTAAGAATTCATCATGTGAGTGGTTGAGAGATTAGATTTTAAATCACGAGACGCGAAATAAATCAATATACCATGTGAGATACGTTCTCAAATTATATATTTCATGACCACTGTGTTATTACATCTAAATGTCGATAAGATTCCTATAAATTAACGTCTACCCCACCAGTTCTTCTCGGACTGTCTGTGCGATTATCTCTCCGCAGAGTATATAATTTAACACCGCACGCTCAAACTTTTTACTCCTGCAGGAAGTTTATCGTGTGCCCCATCACAACTTAGAATTCTCCTTCAATCTTTTTCCTTTATACATATGCTGAGTCTTTTCTATCTGTCGCGCGTCACAAGTGTGTTCGAGACGCAATTTCGATGTGAAGTTGTGTATTAAGATTAATTTATAAAGTTTTTTTATATTCGATAATTCTCCTCCTAAATTCCAGTTTCTAATGTAAAAACGTTCGATTTAGACGGTCTAATCTACAGTACCGACGATAATCAGACTATACAAAAAACTTACGCACGACCCCCGTCTGGAAGATTTTCGATTATCAAAATAGAGGCATTATGAGCCGAAGTGTTCTTGCCTTTGTGCTGACCCTTTAAAACAGTCTAAACTCGAGAGTAATTAACAGTACACATAAATATAATTTTCAACAAGTTAACTACCATCCTTATCAGGATGTGACACATCCGCTGTCATCAACGACACAAAAATTATCGGTTACTCTCTTACCGGTAGTTGTGTCCGCGGAGATGTGTGTCTTCGATAAGAATATAAGGAGTATTCGCTTCCGCATAAATCCGGGTCAGAAGTGTTTGCTTCCCGAGAGAAACCAAAAATAAATATATATAGCAGAAGAATCGAAAAACGCGTGATATTTTTCACTAAGGTGCGTTCTGTTCTCTAGACGAGCGTAGATTTCGCTAAAATTAGTAAGTTTTCTATCGGTTGGCACTCCTCGCAGGACCTCAGTTTCTCCTCGCGTATTACGAAAACACGTCACCCTAATTTGTTCGTATAGTGTAATCTTGGAAAAAAACGAAAAACAATATAATACACGGTCGGATTTAAAGATTATACCGACTCGAGCATGAGTACTCTCGGAGGAACAGAGATTCAACACTAGTTCACATTAAAATAAAACATATCTATAATGCTACATACTGTTAAACATCAGCGCTGCAGTACATAAGGATCAACGAATTCTTAATAAAATATTTTATTTTCGCTAAATTCAGAACCCGTGAATAAAAAGAAATCTTGAGAAGCGAATCCCACACGCTCATCGCGTTATTCCGATACTCGTTGTGAGTGCGACAAAATAACGTAACTTTATTAAATATACATAATTTCTCGGGAGAACTGAGTTATTTAGGCTAAAATAAAAGTAAATTTTTTCGTATATTATCGATTTAGACGCGTAAGTCTCTATTTATCTTTAGGAATTTCATGAAAGGAGCTAAGTGTACTTATAATATCGGAAATAATATTATTTTTTTTCTGTGAACTATTATATCCTCCTCTCTTCTACAATATAAAACATTTCCTATACTGATTTATCTCGAATAATGTGTAAAATACTAATTTTCTCATTCATTCAAATGAAGGATGAATGTCTAAAACACCAATAATTCATTCATATTTTATACTCAAGATTCTATACTACGCCGTTTTATCGACCCCCAGCCACTTGAAATTATATCACATAAATGCGAGTCGAAATGGGCGTCGCCTTTCGCTCACATTTACCGGGCAATATTTAATCTTTTTCTTTCTGTATACATATTTTCTGTCGTCTAGATTGTTAGAGCGTAAAACGTGTTTTTTCCGTTTTACGTAATATATCACGATTACATCCCTAGCGCCCATTCTGTATCGTATTGGTAAAATTTGATCTCTCTCGATACATTGGTGTGCAGAGTTTAAACCGCAGGGCAGAGACCCTAGAAGCTATGAGAGAGATTCAATAAAGACTGCGTTTATCTAGAATCCATAGAAAGGTACGAAGTAAAGTAGAGAGAAAGGAATCTCCACTTAGCATAACATTCAGCTAAGAATCTCTATCCTACATGAACAAGTGTACTTACCCAGAATCTGCGAGAACATAGATAACAAAACCTTGCGCATTCAGACTTTTTATATCCAAAATATATTGGTGCAGGATTGAGGTGAATCAAAAACTTAATTTATTTTAGCAATTCCATGTTTGACTCTAAATACGCGTTCATAGCTTTCGCTAAGTAATTCTCTCTTCTTGACTAAATGACGTTGGCTGTTCTATAGAGGGAAAAAACTCGCGCTTATAATTACAGAAGCCAACGGAGAGAAAATCTTCATTTGTAGGATCTTAAGATTTTCAATCTCCCCAGATATCCTACAACAATGCTCGGCGGTCCCTCTCGCGTGTCCACGTGTCCCTCCTTTTATCGCGCTATGGGTGACACGTTATTTTTCGGCGCCGGCACAGTGGGCGACTCGGAGCTTGTTTGAGTCCTAACACCATATCGTGAACCCAGTTCTATTCGAGCACGAAAAGACCTACTTACACTTCCATATAGTATACTCGTGTTCTGACTCCGTCGTGACACTTTCTCTCAGACGATGTTTATCAACGTATTTGTTATGACGTAAATATTATCTCCTCTATCTCAAAGTTTTACTACAGAAATAAGGCTACTTCACGAACCTCGCTCAGAGCGTAAAGGTGAAAACGTTTATTTCGTCAGCAAACCCTAGTTAATATCCTCAACTTTATGAAAAACATACACAGACTCCTTACGCGCTATCCCTGTGATGTATCGCCTCATTTTTTACGCGTCCTATTATTCTTTAGTACAACGTCGGGTATTTCCACAACAGAACTTAACAGTATAAATTATATATATTCCTATCTATAATTAGTCTCGCGTATGCGTAAGAATTACAAAATCGACCAGATTGGCTTCGCTTTCCAGGATTATTACATTAACAAACACGATTACGGGTCTAAATCAAAATCGCTATCAAACATTAATCTCTCAGGAGTGCCTACGGAGGAAAAAAATTGAATTTGCTGTTTTTCAATTATGTGCTTAAGCGTTTCTTTATCCTTCGGAATAGGTATTATGTGTATACGAACGGTAAGCCAGGAAAATTTATAATCTGTAGATTCAAACGAAACTCGTCCACTAAAATATAGTTTAACAATTGAGATAAAGTACTATAAGACGAAAGTTATCTTTATCTCTATCCTGCAGAAAAAATATTTTCTGCCGATGCTCTCTGATCGTTCGATGCTCGATCTCTTCGATCTCTCCGGTAATGATATGATATTATCACTGTCTCATCTGAATGAATTCGTGTTACTGATCAGTGAAGGCGGCGCGCGGGAAGGAAAAATCATCCCGACAAACGGGCTCCTCCAAGTTATTCTGCTCCACCGTGTGTAGTGCGCCACTCCGTCGTGCTTTACAAAGCCGAAACCCTTCAAACTTTCGGAATTTACGAGTTTAATTTTACAAAGTCACATATTTGTTAGTGTTCTCGTATGCGAGTAAGAGAACGTAAAATGCTGAGAGGAACTCCGGGATATTTATTAAGTTCATGATAAAAATTAGGAGTACACTTCACCATCTGCCCACTAGCAAACTGCACTCTAGAAAAAATAAACAATTAATGATATGTGAATACCCGGCGTTGAAATTTTTCCCTCACATTCCGCTTAAGTATTTAAATTATATTATACGTACTTGTAAAAGAACACCTTATAAGAACGGGAGTACCTCTCTCTACACTCACGACTGTTCGCCGTGCTTACGCAGCACAATAACGTGAGACATCTTGATGATCTGACTCTCTGCTCTTTAGACACTTTCATTGCTTCGTGCGTGTCCTCTTTCAATTTATCCAACATTACTGTTTTTTTATCTTTGTTAAATACTCTTACATTAAGCGAGCCAGATGTGCTGTCATTCTCTCTTTGGTTTGCTGCGGAGAGTGGACTATATGATGTGTATCTGTTTGCTAAGTATGTAATATTTATTATTTTTTTTCTGTCGCTTTTAGATACTATTTCAAGGAGTTTCATTGAGTAATTTTTGATTTTAATTGTGTATGACAGAGGAGAAGTGAGTATCATATTATAAGAGATGCGGTAACTTCTATACAACGCAATAACACACTTTTTAGAAATTAATAAACGCAAAGTAACATATACTTGACACAGCGGTGCACGGAACCCCGCGGATTTCCGTAGTGAGCGAGCTTGTGTATAAGCTCTGCTTCCGATGTTATTTGGGCTACACTTTACAAAGACGATTTTATCTCATTATCTTAATAAAAAATAAATATATAATATAGTACATATCCAGTTTTTTTGCGCACATAAACCTTTTCACTACACCGCGCGACGGCGCTACCCGAGTCGTCGAATTATTATCAGATACTCTGCTAGTCGTAATCTCTTTCCGTTTTGAGATATTGGTGGATCTAGAGACAATTTAAAATCTCTGTCTGTTAGGTCTCGCACTTAGACGCGAGTTTGTAGTAATTCCTGTCGACGTGCGTAAACCCCCTAACGAAAATTACCAGATATCTTCACTTAAATATTAGAACCGGCGACGGATTAAAATTCTAATGTCACTGTTAAATCTCAGAACTGTACTTCTAATATTAATCATAAGTTCAGTGTGCTATCCGATATCTTATTTTGAGTAATTAAACATTTTTCATTTTATTCTATTTTTTCTTCTTTAGCGTTCCGTAATACTTGAATTAATATATTTTTCCTGCCTAATTAAATATATATGTGATCATGATCTATACTATGGATTGATACTTTACTCCCATTTAATTTTTATACTTATATATATTATCCAGTCTTACTGTGTTCTTTTCTCCAATGGTTAAATATTCTTCCATTTTTCCTTATCCTTTTCATGATTTCGCTACGACTTAAATAAATACGGAGATAAAGCATATATATCGCATTATGAATGGATCAAATATAATATCCGATCAAGAACTTAGTTAATTGGCTGAACGAACTCGGAGCCTGCAAAAAATCTTTTTTGACCCCGGAAAAAGTGCAGCGCACTGCGTGTCCGGCTCTTTAAATTTATTCTTCTGGCGGCTTTCTCGTGAAAAAAAAGGTCCTTCATATAAAATTCATATACAATGGAACTCTATCGCGCGATTCGTCATAGTAATTCCCACCTTTCGTCTTTTAATTCTGCCTGCTCCGGCAAATCCGTCTCACGTTCTTCGCCGAAGACGCCTCACTTTCTTTATTATAGTTTCCTAGATAGTAATAACTTCCGTTTCACTTTCGGGAAACGCCTCTTGATTAAAAAACTCCACGAAGGCAGCGAGTATCTATTAATTTCGAAACAGAGAGTTTCGCTTATCCATCGTACCGAAAATGATACTCTATCCTCTCTTCTCTGCATAATTACTATCTCTTTGCATTTTTCCTCTTTCTTTTCAAACAGTTAACTTTATTAATTCGATAGACTCTATTCCCTATCCTCCGAGCCTATATAAACATTTACACGTGAATTAATACGTCTCTATAATTCCTATACTTACTATTAATTCTTTTAATTCTACGCCCGCTTCAACGATGAGATTCAATCTCCCGTAGAAAAAATATAATTGTCGCGTTGACTCGTTTCTCAGTCAGATCGATTATTAATATGGTAATCAGATATTAAACGTCATTAATATTGATAGGTGACCGTGCTGCAGTGAGAGGATAACCTCAATGCCCCGGATTGATTAACCTCTGTTTTAGGATCGATCTCAAACTTGGTAATTACGTAACGTCACTATCGTTATTTTGATGAAAAAAAAACGAAAAGTTCACGGATAAAGTTTGTTAAAATTTAGGAAAAATTAAGAACAAAGAAAAAATAAACAATTAATGATATGTGAATACCCGAATATCAATTCTTAATATAAAAAAATATCGACGTAAAAAAATCTTAAAGGTCCCCACTTACGCTGCGATCGGGGCACAAAATAACGTACTTTTTTATTGAACTACTCGGTGAATGTTTTAAAAAAAATAAAATTTTTTCGTCCCTTAACGCTGAATTTTTTTTTTTGTAGTCGAAAAGGAACCAAGGTGCTAACCTTGTATATAATTATTATTTTTTTTAATTTAGTGACCCCTAAAAATTATTTATCGTAGAAAAATCATATTTCTTAAAATATACAAAATATACAATAGAATTACATTAAATTATCCTTACATAACTGATTGTTTATTCCTAAGGTTAAAATTTTGACGGTCGCTGCAATATTTTTTATTATTTTTTTTCAATCTACGTTGACGTCTATTAAAAATCGTACTATATATCGTAGGAAAATGAATTTAAGGGAGGACTAAACTATAAAAAAAATTAAATATATAACAAGCAAAACTCCTACGCTGCCTCCGTCCTTTAACGACAAAGCTTAGGGGCTGTGCCTGATCCAGCAGAGTGTGCTGCGCACTGCGGGCAACGGGGGACTCTTACTTCTTCTCGCTCGCTTTCCGGCTCGCTGACAGATCGCCAGGATGAAAAAAGGGCCAAAGAAGAATGAGGTTGTGCATCTTATATTATGCCCGTGAGCTCTCGATTGTTCGCTCGCATGGTTACTGTCTCAGCACTTCCGCCGTGGTTTTACCGGCAGAAAAATTGCCCAAAATAATAGGTGATTATGAAACTGGAGGATATTATGGCCAGGAACAGAGGGATGAGTGAAGACCAAAAAATTAATTTTAAAATTAATATTATAATTAAATAAATAAATGTGTCGTTTTCGTTAGCTGCAGTACGGTCTCTGACTCTGTTAAGAAATGAAGTGTGTGTGAAATATAAAGCGAATAACTAAGTATTAAAAAAACTAATATATTATATGAATTAATATCCAAAAGCTCGTTACTTTTCGGAGGTGGTTGTCATGGTTTTTGTCTGGAGCGTTTCATGAAACAAAGGGTCTGACAAATTACCGGGACGAAGAAAACGTGCATGGGTTTAGAAACTTCTTATTTTCATAGTATTATTATATACTCATATAGTATAGATCTATTAGTATTCAATAATAATTAAGAGTAATTAAGGAAAAAACTTAAGAATTTACGAAAAGTGAAAAAATATAATATCTCACATATGTGTGATTAATTAAAACTATTTATTAATTTAGTCAATTCTTTACAATTACTTAGATTACTCGTAATAATAAATTTTTTTTTTTTTTAATATATTATTATTCGATTTCTTCTCGGATAAAAAAAAATCAACACGTTCTTAAGAACAAATAATCTTATTTTGGCAATTGCAATATCTCCCGCAAAAATGTTGGAGATGTAGTAACGTTTATTTCGTGCACCCGATAATGTGAAACTGCTAGGAATGGGTTACCTTTAAACTGTATTTTTTTTTTACTTAAGTTTAATTTTTAAATCTGTAATCGTGTTAGTGCTTTCAATACAGCCGATACCTAATCTCTCTCCTATCATTATGCCTACGAAATATCGTTCCTTCCGTCATAATTTTGATTACGTGTGAATCGTTGGTACAGAAGTCCCACATGATAACAAGATCTATCAACTTCATTACCTGCGTTCAGGTAACTTCCACTATTTTTTACGCCCTTCATTAGGTATATACGTGTGTCTTCATCCTTTAAGCGCTATGACTTTAAGTAGTTTCAATTGTACCTGTTCGATTCGGAACCTTTGTATTAAGCCTCTGTGTTACAGATAGTTGCTGAAATTCCACATAGAATCGTGCTATCCTATATTCAAGTAACGTCTGACCATGTTCTGCTCCGTGATTACGTACAAAAGTCCTATGTGAAGTGTTTGATTGATTTCTGCTAATTTTCTATCCTCTATACCGCAGGAATTGAAGAGTACTCCTATCGATCTCTATAATCGATGTGGCTTACAGTCAGCAACGTCACCTATAGTTATATCATAAAATAAGTGCTTTATATATACAGAACACTCCGTTTTTACCATAGTTCATCCCGAAGAATAGTTGGCGTATCTTTAGCGATCGTTCAAGGTCTGTTTTTCTACTGTTTATATGGTAATTCGGAAGAAAAATCCTAGTCATCATATATGATTGTAATCAAAGTGAGCGTCTCAACAATATAGGAAACCCCAAGCACTCTCGTATTGAACGTACTTCTCAGAAGGAGATTCGTCTCTCTACGATTCCGGTACATACGAAAACGTCACTTCGTTATTATGAGAAGCGAGGAGAAAAGAAACACACGCAAACATGGCGTATTGGACGAATACGGATAAGTATATTGTATTCTCTCGAAAATTAGGAAAAATTAAGAACATAGAAAAAATAAACTTAAATCTTCGATGATTATTTCCTGCGATATTTTTTAGCGCCCGAATTATCTAATGGTCTTTTTTAGCTATAAATGATCAGATCCAGGCAGGCGTAAAAAGATAAATCTTACACAAGCGTGCCCTACTTACGGCTTCGATCGGAGCACAACAAGGTAAATCTTCCATTTACGAAACTTCTTTATCTTCGTCGGGAGGTAATAAGGTAGCAAAAAATAATATATACTCGTTTACGTCTCCCTAAGCGAGTTTTTTTATCTTTTCGACGTCATAGTAGCGTTTAACTTTCTTGTATTATTATTATTATTTTTTCTTCAGTTACTTCCTCCTTAAATCGTCTATATTTGTGCCTGAGAAAAAATAATTTGTGTTCAGAGGTAACTAAAAAAGAGTATAATGTTATTAAAAAACTAGACGCACGACCCCATTTCAACGATATAGGCTTTGAGCAGCGATTTTTAGCTTTAACACCATATTTACATTTATTTTCTTACAGTGTGCTCTCAAATATATATTATAATATTTCAGAGAAGGTAAACCTCTCCTACAGGTGTGGCGACCTCAGGCTCGATCTACGACAATAACGTGCATATAAACTCTATAACTGTTTTCAGGTATGCATCGTTGCCAATACATAGAAATTTTTTTGTTCCCTTATCTATTATTGTTTTCTTCTCTACCGAGTACAAGATCATTTCCGTCTCACAAGAGAGAAAAACGAAAAAAACGCGGCACACTCCTAAGTCTTGTCACAGGGAAATCTGTTTATTTACATATAAATATACATCTTCACATATTGGATATTTGATTTTCTTCCTCGTCGCCGATCTATACAGTGGTTTTGTCTTTGATGTTGTTGATTGATTTATAGGTGCCTATATATTATTTTTATATTCATACATGAACTGTATACTTATTATAATTATATTTCATAATTTAAATTACTATTTTTGGTGGAAATAACATACTAGGTTGTAGTCTTCCCTTATTAAACTTTCCTTTCTACCGTTAGAAATAATTTTTTTAGTGTATTCCAATTGCTGAGACTGCGATAAATTGTTAAAAAAAAAATGATTTAAACATAATTTAGTGTGTTAACGACAGAGCCCCTATTTACCCTTGGAAACGGTCCTTTCCTCTAATTATATAGGACTTTTTTCAGTAATAATCGTCTCCCCAGGAATATCCGAGAGTGACCTCTAACGCGATTATAGATTCCATTTTTCACCGCGCTCTTTTTTCTACAACGTCCTTGTTATACGCGTTTCGAATACTAACTAGTTCGCAGAATGAGGAGTTATATTCTCGAAATTCAGAGAAGTATTCATGCGGAAACCCGTTGTATACCTCAAAAGCGTGCGTTAAGACTTACAATAAATACGGCAATGAGTCCAAAAAAGTCGACCTCTGAAAAAGTTGAATTTTCAATCTTTTTTTCAAATTTTTAAACTTATATACCTCCTGACGACCTACAAGAACGGACACCAATCACAGAACGTTCACTTAGAAATTTAATTAACTAATACTGTTGCCTTGACTAGATAGTCTGCAGTGCCCTGGAACAACATATAATGCCGTATTGCACTCCCTGTTCGAGATCGTTTTTTCTCTTCAATGTCTGAACATTTTCGATCACAAGATGGTCTTGTACTATCATAGGATTATTGCATGTGATATCGACTCACGCGCGTAGAGGAGAATATAACGGCAATCCGCACCTTCGATTGATTAACCTCCGGAGGATCGGTCCGGTAATTACGAAACGTCCACTATCGTATGTTGAGGCGAAAAACAAACGAAAAGTTCACGGATAAAGTTGATGATGAAAATTAGGAAAAATTAAGGACATAGAAAAAATAAACAACTAATGATGAGTACGTGGAATACACCTCGTATATTATTGCGCAGATTCTTAATATAGAATATCCGACAGTGATAAAAAAATCTTAAAGGTCCCCCCCACTTACGCTATCTTGATCGAGTGGGCCCCATCAAATATCTTATTTGACAAAAATTTCTCTCCTTTCGGATTTCCTTCTTAAGCGTAATAGATACAGTGCGATTCTTACAAAACGTGCGCTAGACAGATCATTTACGTTTCTCGGGGCCCTTGTTATCTCCGACAAACCCTGTTCACTCGATATTGATGACGGGATCCGTTATCCCAAGAACGGGTACACCTGTGGCGAGTTATCGTTCAATCGATCGACCCCCCCACGTGCAATTTTCTCTCTCTTTTTAATCTTTAGACTATTTACCTCATATAAAAGAACAAAATTCTCGTAGGGACAGATGGAAATCTTACGTAGCGACGAAAACTGATGGTATAATAAAAATTAATTTAATACCACGAGTCAGCCGTGCGCTAACCTCCTCCCTAACGCAAGCGTTAGGGCTTGCCTTCGAGCGCGTGCTGACGCCCCCTCGTTGAACTTCTCGCCAGGTACTAGGAGTCTCGACTCCGGCTCGGCTATCGCTCGGCGTAACGTGTTCGCTGGCTGAGCTGAACAAAATAGATTCACAAGCAATCAAGTCTCAGATGTATGATTTCGAATGCGCTTTAGTATGCTCAATCACTTTTGCCTCGCTCCTGTCGTCGCGCGCTCGACGTTGGTGCGCGTGACGGTTGTCCCTCTCTCAGCTAGGCTACTCTGCTCTCATCTATATATATGCCCGCGCAAAAATAATGTAAGATGACGTTATTAAAATACTGCTCAGATTGTAATATCAATAATGGTCTCAGAACAAGAGGAGCTTTCTTTTAACCTGATCTCAATTTAGCAACCACCCTTTGCGGTAACAACATATTAGCTCCGACGTCGTCGCCCTTTTGGCCTTCACTACACTCTATGGTGCACGATGAGGCTCCCTCTCACTCGTGTCACTGCTTCCTGCTACTTTCTACGACACAATTCCGCTGGTTATTACCGGGCGGAAAACGGCCCCGAAAAGCAGGGTATGAGAATAGAAATAATTCTGTCGTGAAAATAGGTCCTCCGAGCGGGAGATCAAATAATAAGGCTCATGCGTATTAAAAATTAAGTATAGCGGATATATTAGCATACAGTTAATTGTAGCATCTTATAATCTGCTAGGAATGAATTGTACTGAATTATTATCACGTTATCGATGAACATTAAGACTTTAAGAAAAATTAAAGATTACGAACGAAGTGAATAAACAAGAATAAATATACCCAACTATGTGGTAATAATCTGTATTAAGATTGTTCAAATGTCGTGTTTAACAGACGGTTAGATATCGGTATATTTTTATTCAAAATAACCTAGGTTATTTCTTTAATATAGACTCTTTAATTTCAATTTTTGTTGCGAAGGAGATGTGTAAGCTCACTGCGATCTCTTTATTAAATTTTTATTTTTATGGAGTATTACTGCCTGTTATACCCTGCCTAAATAAATTTTTCATATTTTATCGTGAGAAAACTCGCTTTTTAAGTGAGAGATTTTACTAAATTTTTAATTACAGACACATTACATCTAATATAAAGTGAGAATACGACTTCTCTCTGCATATCTTATATGCGATATGAGAGAGCTCGTCTTTATAAGAACGAAAAATTATATATTGACAAACAATCTTCCGTAGATATAACCTCAAAAAAAGTATAAATATTATGACGATGCCCCTGTAATTCGACAGCGTTATATAAGGATGGGGACGTTTAAGATTTCTTTACGTCGATATTTCACTATAAAGGAATGATATTTCTGCGAGGTACTCTCCACATATCTTTCATTTATTAATTGTTTTTTTCTTTTTTCTATTGTTTTTTATTCAGTTTCTTATTTCATCATACCTTTATCCGTAAACGTTTCGTTTTTTTACCTCAAAAGATATTGAAATTAGTCGACCGATCTCTGTATTTCGAATTACGCGACCCGGAAATCTTGGAGGAGGGAATATATATTTAATCGCAAATGGGCCCGGGTTTGCCTCGTACGGCCGTCACCTATGCTAACATAAATGACGTTTTCATCGTAATGTAACCTTTAAACTTTCAGCACGACGGCTTTTCACGATCAAACGGCAATATTTTTCAGGGATGAACTATCGTTAAGCGTTTTGGGCGTATTAATTATGATTATAGTGACGTTTCTTCTGTACCGTTTATAGGGTCGAAGGTCTAGGTCAAAATTTGAAAAAAATTCTCAAAATTTTCCTCTGAGGTCGACTTTTTGAGTATGAGCCCGGAAGCGATTTTTGAATGGTATTACCTGCTCGACGTTTAATAACTAGAACCTTGCTTTCTCGATGGAACCGTTCAATATTTTGAAGACATCGTATGATTTACCGTCTTATATCGTCAGTCCTCTAAGACTGTTAAATAAAGTCGGCAAGAATTTACACAACTCGTAGAAGTCATTTATTTATGAGGACTTTTATCGATTAACTGAATCTAACTATATGGAGACGTTACGTCGTTCCGAAGTCCGTATAAAATGAGGCGATAGTGCGACTATATAACAAAATTTTTTTTTTAATTAGTTTAACCTCTAAAAAATCTGATTTTCGTTAAGAAAATGGAGAGTCCACTAAAGGGAGATCTAAAAGACTTTTATAAATAACGGAAATATTTATTAACTTTTAAAGTTTAATAGCTAGTAGATTTAAGTGCTCGATTTACCAAGACATTGGATAAATAATCAGTTATTCCGGAGTACTGTGCATTCATTTTATTATATTCTCTTCTCGTTCTTACGATTTTTCATTAAAGTTCTTATTAATCCTTATTAGCCAAGCCCTATGCAAACGTAGTTAGCAAAAAGGTAAAAAGAAGTATGCTGACGGCGCTTGCCGATCAGCAACATAGTTTTAATCATTCTGATTTGGTTACCTTGTAAAATTATTATTCGTTAGAAAAACTGAATTTGAAGAGAGGGGACTAGGAATTATACAAAAAATTTAAGATAATATATATAGTTAACACTTGCCCTAAAAAAAAACTCGCCTAAGGAAGCAGAACTGAAAAAATAATTTTTTGCGAAACACTCTCCCGAGAGAGAGTAAAAACTTCCACGGTACTACTTGTTTTGCACCCGATCTAAGTACGTAAGGTGAGGGACACATTATTAAATGATTTTGCGTATACGTAAAGGGATATATTAATACTATTACAAGAACTTTGATATTCACTTAGAGTATTCGCATATCCATGATCAGTGATTATTTTTTTCTAATGTATCTTAAAATTTTCCACTAGAATTACATTCTATTCAGCATACCTTTATCCTCGTCCTCTCTCTCTCATTTTCTTTTTTCACATCGATAAATCCCGATATGTGTGGAGCGTGGTATCTGCGTAAATTACCTTAAATATGAAATCTTAAAAATAGGTTCCCCTTACATTTAAGCAGCATTCGATCGGGGCAACAAAATTACATAACTTTTTAACTCTGCTCGAGCAGATGTTAGCAAAATATTAATTTTTCGTTTCCTTTCCAATTAGCTGAGAAACAAAATCTGATGTAATTTATCCTACTTCTTTAACCACAAAATCTTTAATTCAGATCAACTATATTGTGAATATAAAATTAATTTTTTTTTATAGTTTAGTCTCCCTCAAATTCCATTTTCTACGATAACTATAAATAAATTTATAGATACGTTGAGAATACTTGGAATAATTAACAAAAAATTTATAGAGATGAAAAAAAAAAAGAAAACTCTATACAGCGACGCACCAGTGTGTAACACTTGGAATAAAGAGCCGTTCTGTCAGTTCATATAGGGACTATGTGGATCCGCTTTACGATAAAAGTCCGTTAGACAGAAAATATGCCAACATCTTACTCGACGTGTTTTTGAATTCCAAATATCTCCGTTTTCGTACCGACAGAACAACATAGAACTCAGGATGATCGAATTCTGCGATATAATGAGCGTTTATATGTGTGACGAATAGTTTGAATAAATCGTTTCGAATAGTGACGTTTCATAAGGAACCGTTTTATGAACTCGAAAGAATCTAATTCAAAATCGCCTCTCCAAAAAGTCGACATCATCGGGAAAATTTAAAATTTTTTTTTTTTTTTAAATTTTGACTTCGACCTTCGACTTATAAACGGTACAGAATGAACGTCACTATAATAACGATTAATAAGCTTAACGATAGTTCGTCCTTGAATAAAATATTGCCGTTTGATCGTTCGAGGTCTTTTTTATGGTAATCGAGAAACGCATCATATTATAGTGACGCGTGCATGGAGGAGAGCAGAATTCCCTCGGCCTCGATTTATTTCCCCTTCAAGCACTCGTGTATTGGTGAGACATGTACGAAGGTCACGAAATAGATTTATTATGTAGTGATTATTATACGAAAATTTTCCACGGCATGCACACCAGATGATTAATATCGCAGACTTTAAGCACAGATGTTTTGCATGATATCCGAATGCTGAGTTTTGGAAATTAGATTAGAGGTACTCTTAAGAAAAACCTCTTAAAAAACGAAGAAAGTATGAAAATTACATTTATGACTCCAACTATGTTGATATTACTAAAACCAAAATAGTCAAATTCTTTGACAGACTCATAGATTCGTAGTTATTTTTTTTTTGGTTTCTCTCGGAAAAAAAATCGCTTAAGGAAAGAACAAAAGAGAATTTGCGTATGGTGTAATGCACAATACAGTCACTCGCGGAGATAAAGTTAAAAGAGAGAAGGTAACGTATATTTCGTTCTCCACTCGTCCGCGGTAAAGCCATAGATTTTGCAAGGAAATTAACTCCTTTTAAGATTTTTTATAATATGTTGCGTTACAGATCTTATTCTAATATATTTAGATTCTACGGGTCCTGCATATGTATCTCCTTCATCATGTAATATAGTTACTTTGTTCATTAGTCCGAGTTCCTCACCCTTTAATTAATATTTTTCACTCTCCGGAATTTTCTACGATATTATTACACTCTTTTTTAAACGGTAACTACAATTAACAGAGATAACAAAAATTAAAAAATATTCCACGACGCCGCATTTACTTCGGAAAACGTCTCGTCGTTATATATGTTGGTGGTCGCTTTTTCGCTAGAGAATATATTACCATAACGATAGACTCAAAAGATGACTGCTACGCGTTCTCAGGATCAATTTTTACGCTTTAGAACATCGGTTAAGCGTAATAATCGCTTCCCATATTGGACTGTAATTTCCATTTCGAATACCATTTTACCTTTTATTAAACTCCAAGAGGCGGGTCTCTCAATTGACATTACACTCCTCTATCGACTTTCTCTCTCATATTTTTACTTCCGGTTCCTCGTCGTCGGCTAAAAAATCGTTTTGGGAAAAAGAATTTTGAGAATCTTTTTTTTTCCAAACATTTTGGACATTAGACCTCTCAATAGACTTAGAATAGTGGTTATCCCAAATAAACAGCATTATATAAAAGAACGATTAATCGCTCGAAAACTACACAGGCTGTTTCTCTCCCATGAAACAGAATTATTTGCGGGTTTTCTGACTCTCTCCGTTGCGAGGTCTGTTTTTGTTATGGTTAACGGGAAACTTCATAATATATTTATAGTGAAGCCGCTAGAGGAGTATAACCCGGCCTCGATTGTATTGGCCCACTTCCCTAAAGAGGTATTCAGTCTTTGGGGTAAGCTAGATTTGGTCACACTAAAGTTGTTCGAACATTAATTGAATCTGAGAAAATAAATGTTCATTTAAAAGATTATAAAAACAGAACAGCAATAGAATTATGATGAAAATAAGGAAAAATTAAGAACAAAGAAAATTTAACACAACAATACTCGCTGAGATATCAATATCAGTGAATACTGTTTTCCGGCGTTTTTACCAATGACATATCAGCATCTTCGACTCACATGCTTAAATAAATCGTATCTTAATTGCGTGCCGTGGCCCGAAACGAATAGCCGCGAGGGGTTTACCGGATCAGAAGAAATCAGCGTCAGCACTCTCCTGATAGAACTTTAGGCTAAAAAATCTGTAAAATTCCTCTGCGACCAAAGCCGTCGTCGTCTTTTCTCTTTTGATTCGCGTAAACGGGATTACGGTAACCATTTTAAGTTTTTTTAAGTTAATTTTTAACAAAGTGTACTCTATATATTATTTTTCTTATAGTTAGTCCGTCCCTTAATCAGTTTTCTTGCATAAATCGAACTTTTGTTACGAAATTTGTAAGGTAATCAAACTAAAAAACATAAAAATTTAATTCGTAAAAAGCTTCCTTTTGAACAAGACGCCGGTTGGACATATGCGGCGCCTCCATTGCTAAAAGAATGCCTAGTGCGATATTAAGGTCACGGTGCGGAATGTTCTCGAGGGTCTGAGCTTTACGACACCCTGAATTATTGTCCTTCTAAAAATTAAATATAATTATTATGCAAGTAATAATCTTTTTCTTCGTGATCTAATGTGGTAACCTCATGGTGTTTTTGAGGCGTTGTTTACTGTGCTAATAGACTAGAAAGTAAACATAGAGTGAAATTTTATTTATAGAAGTGATTGTCAATGAACACGTTTCAACAGTGAGCAGTCTATATTCTCTCATTTATAGACGAGCGGACCTCTTCGCTCCTTACCTCTCTCTCTCGAAGGACTAATCTTTTCTTTAACAACTCCTGGTTTACACTTCTGTAAAGATTGGTTTTTTTAAATAAAATACAAATAAATTATATCGGAAAACGTGCTCCCGAGCCTTGAACACTCGTCATTTTGAGTGCTAATATAGAAAATAATTCTTAAAAATATGTCAGAAGATCCCTGGCGGTTATGAGGTTCGACACAGTGTGTGTGAATATACTTGAAAACTATTCCAGACAAGAGAGCGCATCCGTCGGCAAGCGATACCAATCCTAAGGCATTCCCAATAATTTTCTAGAGCCATCGGCAGCGGCTACAATTTTCCCGTCGCTCTTCTACTTTTCTATAATTTATCTCGGTGGTGCCAGTAACAAAAATTTCTTCAATGGCGAACACCAAAAGAAATTATAAAAATTCAGACGCTCTTTGAGGTGGCATCAAAGAGTACTATTACTTAAAAGTAGTACGTTTTTTTATTGTTTGTTAACGGCGCTGTAGCAACTAGGATTCTTCTCTAGATAAAGTGGTACTTCGTGTGATTGGCTTAGTCGTAGCTTTGCTACCAGGCTGGACCTAATCGAGTTATCGCGGGGCCCTAGAAAGAGAAGAATAAATTTTAGTAAACCTAGTGTTTGGTTTCCTCTACCGACAGATATATTGCTTATTGGAAATTTGAGAAATATGTGTATAATATTCACTAAATATTAGATCATCTACATACATTCATTTACAATTAAATCTTTTATACGAAATATTCCTTTGGAGGAGGACCATTAACAACCGAACGTTTTTCATTAATTAATTAATATCGACTTAACTATCTATAACGATAATTTTCAATTTGGTTGTTGTTAAATATATCAAATTATCTTCATACAGTTGTAACTATTTATAATTTTAACTATTATTTTATATATTTATCATTATTAAACTTATTTCATACTTGCGTGAGAGATCGTGACGAACGATGTTCTTAGAGATTATGTGCGAAATGACGATCTATTTTTTTGTTTTACAATTAATAATAAATCGTGTTCACATTGCTTTTTATCACAAAAGTAGTGATGCGACGTGAGACGCTAAATTAATGCAGTGATGGATGAATCGAAGAAACGGTCGAAAACTTTAATACACGCTAGAGCAGATGGAAAGATCATTTAGTCTTTCTGCGTCCTCCATCTCACTTCAAGGGTACAACTATATTTATTTAAAAAGTCTAATTTCATTTGAGAGATGAACAATTATAATCATACTAATAACAGGATCTAAAAATATATACGAAATAAGACCGTCTAACATTATTATTCATTATGACTGCGATGCCACAAAAATGTGACGTTTTCAGTGCTATAAGATTTGGGAGGTAATAAAAAGCCGAGAAGTGTATATGAGTTTAGTTTACTTTTTGTAAAAACACAAAATGTTATTATCGCTCGAACGGGATAGAGTATGAAATAACAATCATATAATTTTCAAACAAAATACATTTGAAGAAATAATTTTTTTTACGTGGGAAGGAACTATTCGTTAACACTTCATGGCACAATTTTCTATATTCCTTAAGCCCTCTCCAGTGTTGCTTGCTGACGGTTGGCTCTCACTGATTTCTTTAGCTCTTTCAAAAAATTCTTTCAGTTCAATTTGCCTCAAAATAATTTCTTTAAACCTTTATCACTTTTAGTCGCAAGTATCCATTCAGTTATCTTCTTTCTTCAAGAATCGCCTCGATTTATTCAATGCTCTGTAATTCCATCATTTTTTCTCGCCGTTCCACAGGCGTTAAACGACTGCTCCTCAATACATATTTATATCGTGGATGGGGTGCGGCAAAGCTTCGCTTCGCATTTGCTCCCTCGTTACGATGATCGTTGTTTCGATGTGAACTACTTACTTAGTGGAGTTTTCTAGGCGTTTTTGCTTAAATAGACAAACTTGCGAAACGGGTGATAATATGAGGAGTTCCGTTTGCTCAATTTGGTGCTCGAAATTACCCGAAAACTTTACAATAGGGCCCGCACAAAAATATTGGTGCGCAAGCGTTCTAATCTGTGGCCACATTCAATAACACCGGGCTTTAAACTCTCTATCTTGACCCTTCCAGCGAATTACTACTGACTGGGCTGAATATTCGTTCTGGTATTTCCTACTTTCAACATGAAGGTTGCCATTATCTATTTTTTCAGGTCTCAACGAAGGTTACAACTACCTTGCCGGTTTTAGTAAAGAGTGCAACACTATTTAGCCATTATATAGAGTTGACTAAGAATTTTTAAACCACCTTTTTTGGATTTTACAAGAAAATATAGTTGTTAATATATATTTTATTATATATATATATCATATACTATTTATATATATATATATATATCATAAGTTATACTATATCTATATATATATATAATGATATATATATATATTATTTATAGTTCTAGTTACTATTTCTATCTCGACTAACCAGCTATAGTAGCGGATACTATAATATATAATATATATATATAATATTGTACCCTATAAACTATAATTATTATATTATATACTAATAGTATATTCTATATAACTATATATAATATTTAACTATACCTATAAGCCTATAGGGCGGTTACTTTCAGATATAATCATTTGCACCTTGTATTTACTTACTATCTATCATGTACATATACTAACCTACTACCTAGTTAGTCAAGCTAATATATAGTATACGTATATATTTATTTTCAAGCGTATTTTCTTACGGCATTAAGGTCTGATGTGTTGTGTGTTGACACTCACGGCTTTATTGACGAGATTTCCCTAAGACCTTGGGCACTTCTGCTCCAACGTCAATTCTGAGGTACTTGTTTTTGTCCTCGGCCTTTTGCGCTGATTTTAATTGAAATTAAAGATATATTTTCAACATTAATGTTTTATTGCAGATAGAGTTGATCTGTCCGATCTTATACTCGTCCTTATTCTTATGTCAGTTAACCAAAAGTTTAACGCTCTTTGCGCTTCCCGAATTTTTCTATATGCGCTTACACTTTATTAAAAAATTGAGACTTTAAAAGACGACCATTTCAACCTCCATAGGGGGTACCCCTTGCATATGTGACGTTTCGATCGGGAGAACATTATATATAATATATCTGTGTACTTTTTTTACTTCTCGTGGGAGCATGGTTGCAACAATAAATTGTGACCGTTTCAATTAAGCGAGTTTTTTTTTTCGAGGAAGGGAATTCAGAAAACTCTCCTCTTACTACAGGGTCCTATCCCTAAGTTATAAAAATGAGGAGTAAACAGTTAATGTTAAAAAATGTATCTAAAAATGATACTCTCGACCTATATTCATTTTTCTGGTTAAGATGTCAGATATGCTTAAGCTCGACTCTCACTCTCCGAATTGTAAAGCTGGGCTTTATTTCCAAGCTGATCTTTGGTATACACTTCCAAGGAATATGTCTTTTTCTCTTAACTCCATCTTAACTTGCTGTGAGAATGACTATTTGGATAATTTTGGGTCTCATCCATTTCTGTTCGTCACAAATTCTCTTTGACATATCTACATCCTTTTCTTTTAACTCACTGGTTCGTTCAGACCGAGGCTTTCCCTGATCTTCTTCGTCTTGTTCTTCTTACTGCCTGGTCAAACAATGATGTGTCGCAACATCATATTGCCATTTGGGTGAATGTCGGAAAGTATCTGTTCTATCTCGACGACGAACCAGCGTGGAAATCCTACCGTCTTGATTTATCACACTTCGTGCTGAGGCCTGAGTTACGTCTTCTGCTCACTAGCGCGAGTACTATGGCTCCGAGCGCCTGGCACCGTGTTTTCGGCCATTTCAACACGACAAATTATATACGATATCACATTTTGAATCATGACTCCGATATAATAGGTAAGATTGTGTCGTTAGGGAATTTCTAGATACTAATGGTTGTACGCTCATCGCCATATTAATATACTCTCCATCCCGTGTGATGATTGAGTAAAGACGATTCATTCTGCTTGACTTCATTTCAACTTTAATTAAGAGTCCGGCGTAAAACCAAGAGTGCTCACTGCGTCTGAGGATCTTAGCACGTCTGCGTCGTCTCTATGCCGGCGCAACTATGAGCTAACTCGACGGAATAATCCGGCGTTAATTGCTTTAAACGATACTAGGCTTCAAGGCGGTCCTCTTTTGTGTACGAACGTTGTCGCCCACGATATAGTCTCCCTTACGTTCACTTAGGGATAAGCTACACCCCACCGAGTCCCCGCACCCGTATATCTCGCATCATGAAACTCCCAGTTTCGACACCATCTGCCAGGACAATATCTCATGGCTCACCACTATTTTCTTCCCTAAAGATCGCACAGTCTTCCTCACTGTGTTCCACCATTTCTGCCCTACCAAATTTTCATCCCATCCTCCTGCATGGCTTGCGACTCAGAAGATCAGTAAAACTTCTGGTGATTCTACTTCCATAAGTAACGGTCTCTTAGATAGACTCTATCATACCGCTTTAGATTATTTCATGTATTATTCTGGGTTATCCTCCGTCGAAAAGAAGGATATCGAGTAACGCCTTAATTAAGGGACGTAAAAAATTTATTTTATTTCGAGTATCTTGCCGCAACCATCTCCCGCGTAAACAACATGCCCATTAGTAAAACGGACTGTGTAGTGAGTTTATGGGTGCCGCCCGATCCGCAAAAAATGACGTCTGA
>JABUQX010092005.1:0-18221 GCA_015478945.1 Trachelipus rathkii | reverse complement strand
CACTTACAATTCTTACCATCATTATACCGATCCAGGCCTGCAGCTTTACTTTGGTCGCAATAGTCCCATAAGATTAAAATATGGATTGCTCCTTTTTGGCATTAAACTATTTCCATTAGGCAAAATTTAAATCCAAGATGTAATTTAAAGAACAACTTTACATCTTCTGGACTAACACAGTTTTGATAGGCCATGTTGTTCTTTGTCTCTATTTTCTTTATGCAACAAATAATAAGCCTAAGCATGTCCCATTATAGAAGGCTACAAAAGTAGATTAAAAATAATACTATATTCTTTGAAAACTGTACTGTCATTACCATCGTAATTAAAAATCATGAACCGAGCGGCCACCCCGGCCAAACTCAGTGTTAGAACCCAATTTACCTTACCTTGTTACCTTGTTGGGGTATAGGGCTTCCTGGGGACCTCACAGGTCCCCCCTAACCCTGGGCTTCTGCAGGAAACAAAATCTAGTAGTCCCCAAAGAAAAACCATACTGCCTGGATCTCCTGGCTTTGCAAGATGCTGAAAACCCAGTATGAGCTAAATAACCTAGAAAATCCCTCCCACTAGCCAAACACTGATATTTCAAGTCAGCAAGACCCCTTCCGGAACCTATTTCTAACCAGAAAACCAGGAAAGATTCACCACGTGATCAGCTGACCCAGTACATTTGTAAGATTAGCGGGCAATTATTTTATTTTTTGTAAGTAGAGAAGGCGTCTACAGCATCCTTAACACCAATAATATTAATCGGAGAAGCACATCCACCTTTTCCTAGCAAGACTGGAAGAGTCAGAAGAGGAACCCCCACGCCCAAGCAAGGGAGCAGCCGTAAGCTCCTCACCCGGCTAATAAAAGTAGAGGAAAACCACACTGAAAAGAAGATAAAGTGCTCCGACACTCCAGGGAAAGCACATTGCAAGATGGTAACAGAGGTGGACAATTGTGTCGTGAAAAGGACCCAGTACGAAAGACGGTGCCCATGAGGCCAAGAAGCCCTATTCCAGAGTCTTCGTAATGGACAGTCTCCAAGCGAACAGCCACGAGGGGAAAGAACCGAAACATTATATAACAATATATTGTCCCAGGGGATGGGTGCCAAGGAAATTGAAGTACCAAAGCTCCTCATCCCAAATAGACCTTCCCGGTCGAGCGACCAATGCCAGATAATCCATTCTGGCCCAACTCTAAGGGAAAAGATTCAATGGATTGATGTTGGTGGGCCAACTTAGCAGAGACATCGGCAGTTTCATTACCTGCAATACCTATGTGGGAAGGGACCCAGTGGAAATGCAGTGCCCCCATCCCTGGCTAGGAGACATTCCACTTGATGTCCGGGATGAAATTTGGAATAATCTGAAGAGCTGCCATGTAATTAGGTAGGCGGCGGGGCGGAGGATTAGCAATTATATGAAGGCCAGCACACGCGAGTATCAGAAAAAAAAGGACATAATGGATTGAGCGAGAGAGAGTGTGGAGCCACCAACAAAACGAGTATAGCACCACTGAGTAAATGCATAATAGTTCCTAGGAAGGTCATGCCCGGAATGCAGCGTTAAGATTCACCCCAATTCTGTGTAGTGATTGATAAAAAAGATAATCACTTTTTCATACAAATTTTTCATACCGAATTTCCATATGAATTTTGTGTGACAATAGACAAACTTGTAATACACCTCGGAAATAGAATGCATAACTATAGGATTGCAGGATTTCTTTGAAAGAGAGTCACGCCCCAAATCAGAAGTGAGTGCGATGGTGAGAGGTCCATAGGCTTTCGTTTCCTAGTCCTCGGGAAGGCAAAAGTGAAATGAGCCCCCAGGTCCCTATAAGGCGCGGTGTACCAGGTAACAAAAAAGAAAAATAGAAGTGCACAAGAAGAAACTGGTCTCAGGGTTGGTTACCTCTCTTGCAATACCATAAGACACGAACCGTACGCCGTAGCGTGCGGTCGTATAGCATATATCGGATCGATTGTGACTAATATCCATCACACTAGTCACAGGCTCGATGGTGCTACAAACTTCCTTTCTCCGTACATCTGCCTCATCATGTTTGCATTTTGTTTGCGCCAATCCTATGTCTTCTTGGAGAAATTTTGATCCAGCGGATGTGAAAGAGCATTGTTATGCCGCTAGATATGAAAAATATTATATACTACTCACTCCTCGTATACTCCTCTTATACCTTTTGTGTTCATCCGGTTGGACTAGATAACCCACACGCACCAAGATCTTACGTTATCATCATATCTATAATTACCTAACCAGAATACGGATTACCTTCTTCCTCGTTGAATATCCCCTCAAACATCATCATCGAGTTTAGCTAATTAAGCTATGATCCGAAGTAGTACCTTATCCTGTTCTGCCTGCTGTAGACCTCGCTTCAAAATCATCATCCGTCAGCCTCTCATTATTACCTATCCTTGATATCTTCCTCTCGTCTATCTAATCTAGAGATCGCTAGTGATGAGAGCCAAACACTATATCAATATCTTGCTCCTTGCCCTCGCACTAGAGATATTATAGCGCTATTGTGACACTAAGCTATTAGAATTATTAAAATGCAGCGAGATACTTCACCTTTTAAAACTATACAAATATTATTACAACTGTGAGCCCTTCTTTAAAAACTCAAATTATAAAAATCCACCCAAATCTTCATGGTGTACACTGATGTTTCAAAAGCTTATCATATATATGTGACTTCTTAATAGTTTTACTGCAATAGGCTGCCTGTTATAGTTTTTATATCTATACTGTTACCTTATATTATATTATTATCTACTCATATGACTATATTTAGATATAATAGCATAGTATACTAATATAATATATATATATTGTATAGTGATACGAATACTAAAAAAAAGGACCAACCCCAACTTTCTACTAATCTAGCATATAATTTCTCCCTATATATATAGTATATATATCAGTCTTAGCACTCTTCTTTTCCCAAGCATCTGAGAGTAAGGAGTCGTTACATAGTAACTCGAAAAACCAAGTAATTAGGATGCGAGGCATCTTAGAAGAACATGAAGCAAGTTTCGAAAAGAATAGCCCAGCGGCTTTACCCGCCCCCCTCCTATACTATTAGTCTGTTAGCATACTCGTCTCAGTCAGGACATATTCCACCTAGAGTGCTCTCTTACGGCTTGACCTCGACTTTACCCTCCCCACTTATTGGCATATCTTCAAAGTGTTAGCGGGTTCATTCCCCTGGCCCATGGTGGGCCACAATCCCTCACCCGCCCCGGACCTACCTACATCAGAGTCTCGATTAATCTCTCCATGCCCACTATCATAAATGACCGGACTTTCACTTACTCGCCTCTGGCCACTTCACATTTCTCTCCTCCAGACATTCCTTTACTGGACTTCATATCCACAACTTATTTCTTACTTGAGGTGACTCTATCACGAGTGAAATGCTCTCTAGCCAGGCGGTTCGATTCCCAACACACCTCACCACTATACATCCGCTTAACCAACCGGACTGAATACCATGACCATTCTCCACTATCCTCTTGGTCCCCCTTTAGGACCCAACATAAGCCGATATCAGGTAATGACTCACAACATACATTTATCTCTCAATTTCCCTTTGTTCACACCCACAAACTCTCAAATACATTCATTCCTCATTTTATCAATTGATCTTCTCAAATCTAACACGTCATCGCCTCTCAAGGACGTTTCCTTCTCTAGTGTTGGAACACCCCTTGGAACTTTGACACATACAACAATCCATTTTGAAATATCTCTTCTTTCCTCTCCAGTAGAGTCTCTTAGCATGTCTTCAACTACCAAACATTAAAATAGGTACAACATACCCACATGTAAGACTAGGTCTACATCCCATCAGACTTAGTCCCTTAGAGTCCACCAACGATCTGTGTAATTGCACCAGCGCAGCCTGTCAACGCCATATTGCAACGAAGAGACGTGATTGCTCTCGACTTTCCTGCACCCATCCCCTTGGTGGACACAAACTAATAAATTGCGAAGATACAGGTGTCCTCTTTTCATGCTCTCTATCTACACCTCTCATAAGTGACTATACATCCTCATAAGCTCAGAGACAACTGTCTTCTAGCTGCTCTAAACCGCGAGAGACGGCGAATAGGGCGGTGACACATATTCATATGGCCTCTAATCAAGCATCGCAGGGCAACTGCTCTTCCTCGTCAGTCATTACCCACACATACCCACCTCCCTTACGTTCTCTCATTTCTTCCTCTAGCCTCCTCTATGAGTGCTATATATCGCGCGACTGCCTGTTGTTGACGATAAGCCCCTTTGTCTCCCATCCAGAGAGTTTGCTTCTTTCTACCCCGTGATAAAGCTACGCGTGACGTGAGCTTTCAAGCTCTCTCCTCTCAGCATTCTACTCTGAGCGAGGTATAAGTGTATAGTCTTTGCGTTCCTCCTTTTCTCTGTCACACCTCTCCTCTCAGTCCTGCTGACAACCGCAGTGAGAATGTGGCCTCGCATATATAGGGTTAAGGTACATCTGGCCACTACTCCGCTATCTCAAATGACTGCGTCAGGGAAGAGTTCGTGATGCTACAAGCATCGCATATTCAAAAGGAGAAGAGCGGTTTCTAGTAAGGAGAATAGGTTCCGGAAGCGGAGTCATGACATGACAAATCTGAATCAGAGAGGAATGAGCCTCTGCTAAAGTCGGCGTGAGCACGGGCACCTCTCCCTCTATGCTGGTCTTACCATTAGAATTCTATGCAGAAGAAGCTGCGTCTATCATGTCAGCGAACAGGTGCTAAATTCGCCTAAGCCAGAGAGCAATCTAGGCAGTATATTGAGTTTCTTTACGCGCGACGGACCCATCATCACTAGATATATTGGTTTAGAGTTTACCTTGCTCGAGAGTAATGTCCCAAGAGGTGTAGGGGGACCTTGTAGCAAGTCCCCGCGAAGCCCTATACCCAACAATGGCCAGGTGGGCCAGGTACACCATGCACTCACAAAGTACAAAAAGAGCCCGCTCTTAAATCTCTCGTGATTAGCGCAGATCTATTGTACATCTAAACTCTGGATGCCAGTATCTTGATTACTGCGCTGCCAGGATCAGTGCCCAATGTCAACTCAACAGTTTCTAAAGCTCCTTCAATAAGACATTATCAGTTCTATTCGAATTACTCTCAATCTACTTGTCTTGCCTATCTCTATGCACGGATGTGCTCTCCTATATGAGGTCGTATTTTGTTGCATAAGAAATAAGAGACAGCAACAAGAACACATGGGCCTATCAAAACTGTCGTAGTCAAAAAGAAATGTGGAACAAGTCCTTCTCCAAACACACTCAAACCACAATTACATATTAATCTGGCGACTGTAAATTATTATACACATCTATATAAAAATACAGGCATTTTGACAATTGGAGTCGTTGGCTGATTGCTCCAAAATACTCATTTAATCTCATCTAAGCGACCATAACTGGTGGTCACTCTATAATTAGCTATAAGTCCTAGTTCTAGCGCCCTCCGATTTCGGTCACTTACACTACATATCAGCGCGAGTTAGTGCAATTTCATATGGAAATTACCCTCTCTTTCTCCCTCTCTTTCCTCACTCTAGATTTTCTCACACGTATTCGAACGCCGATTGTATCAACGATTTGTACAATTCCTTATTACTGACACCAACACTTTAACTGTATAATGACCTATCATCAGCCTGCAGTATACTTCTTATTACCCTATATATGGCACTCAGATCTAGCATCCGTACCATACAAAATAACACGAATTAAAAATATGGTAAACATTCATCATTTACCTCTTGCACATAGAACAATCCTCTCCTCAGTACGACAAACTCACCTAAATGTATACATATATATCAACGCATGTTTGAATCTAATTTCAAGCGCACAACTTACGATCTTTTTTGACATATAATCCACGTATCATTGAGCCTAAGCGCTCCATGCACTGATGTCATCTTCAGCACTTGTCCTCTCTATTCTCTTCATTTACACGTCCATAGCACATACAGATTAACCATAAGCCGGGTCTTCCCCTTCTCATCAACAATATACCCTTAAATATTTAAACTATCTATACGACCTATTGTCTCTAGACATAGAGTAACATACACCTTATTAAACAAAATAATACTTTCACATCTGATAGTGATGTTGGTACCACACAGCTGCTACACACCATATACCCTTTACTCTTATCCAAGCGCTAGTTAACTCTTTCTACAGATCACTACCGTTTTAGACAGCACCATGCTACACACTCTCATAATTCACTCCTCTAAAGATCTCATTATAGCATCGTCCACACACGATATATCACAATCATTACGTGTCTAATACCATAAGTAATGATGATTAAGTGAGGACTTTCATGGGTGAATACTCATCAAGTGTACTCACTCACCCTACCTAACCCTGGTACTTACTAGCATGAGAAACAAAATACTAGAGTATAAGTACTCACAAAGAATAATACTACATTATACGCCTGGATCTCCTGTGACTCATTTATATAGTGAGCATAAGGTAAGTAGATAACTCACAGTATGATGATCACTAATAGAACCTAGAAAATCCCTCCCTATCACACTAGCCAAAACACGATATATTCATAGTCAGCAAGATATCACTACCTATTTCCTCGGAATAATCACTATTTTCACTAGAAACCCATGTAAAGTAATCATAAATCATATACTGCTCACAACTGACCAGTTAAACATATAGATAGATAGTCAGAGTAGATAATTTGACCAAATGTACCTTATAACCCTAATATATATCGGAGCCACTATACACACCACCGTGTTATCCTAATAGCTCTCTAATAAGACTTGGTAAAGAAGTTCAGAAGTAAGTAAACCCTCACTCACTTCCTAGAGCAGTGAGATGATAAAGCTCAAATAGGCTATGATCATTACCCTATTAGGTATCTATTAATATCAAGTTTAAGTAAAACCACTATAACTTAGAAGAAGAATATATATTAGACTCCAGACACTTATCATATTCATAAAAGTCAACCATATTTATATGACAAGATGGATCAGAGGGGTATATATAGTATTACCGTAATAATACGGCGTGAGCGTTGTCTGCGCACCACACCCCCTACGAGAAAGTACTCTCGCCATATAGAAGATATTGTCCCCGCACGAGCCTCAACCGGGTGCAGAGTATTGGAGACCTCTATAGAAGCAAGCATATTGGACGTCTGCGTGTCTGAGTGTCTGTTACAAGGTTCAGATCTCGTGAGATGTTCCTCAAGGATATCTCTTCATGTGCGTATCTAAGTACAACAGTATGAGAAGAGGGATAAATATTTTCTTCTCCTAGAGCGATCACCCCAATTAGTTGCTACCCAGTGTAAGTGTTTTATAGTGGATTTAATTTCTGTTGCTCTTGAAGTGAGTCACTATTTAGTGTGGGTATGAGAGCGTCAAATGTGTGCCCAAAAGTCAAATTCTAAGACTGCGATGAGATTGTGTTTCCCGAGCGAATCTATCTCTCACTCGGAAAACCTTACCCAAGAGGGCATCTTCTCTCACCTTTCTGTCTGCGTTTGAGTAAGATTAATAGTGGTTTTTTGAGGCCCTGATGCAATTATTCTGCTTTAAATCGGTTACCCACTTGTTCCCAGTTTATTTATTATATTGTTGTAGTTCTCTGCATGGGTATTTAGGTAGGTTAGGGTATGTTTATGAGGGAATTTTAAACCGTCGAATGTATGCGATCATACCTCAATCACATTGTATTTGGGTATAGAAGGGGAAAGTGGAGGATTTAGCCTAAGTATCATGCGTAGTACACAATATCTAAGGGGAAAGGAGTGGAGAGTAGGAAAGTATATATGCTTCGCTGTGGGATCCATTATTGAGATTTGATTAGATATGTGGAATGTAGTAGTATGCGCTCAAGCGTATACTCCAAGGCGTATGCCAACAAGAGTACAAAATTTGCTATTTATATTTTTGTCTTTGATGGTTATATAGGCCTATATGGTATAAATTATACAGGGTGATTCAATAATAAGCTGACAAGCTTGGAGAGGAAGATTCCCTTACCACGAAAAATGCAGCAAAAATGACTTCTATGCATATAAAACACCTGCTATAAAAAAGCCACAGGAATCCTGAATGTAGGGGTATAGAGTCTGAATAGGGAACCCAGATCTTCGACGACCTCATGATGCACACTTGGTGAGCACAAAATGAGACTGTGTTGTGATATGAAAAAATATCTGCCACGAAGATATGTGTTTGCAACATATAGCAATGGCTTTAACATATAGTGGAGCGCGCTGGCGGTAGGTTACACTTGGTGAGTGGATGATGTGGTCAAAATATATCTGCTATTAACCGGACTATACCAAGCATAGGTTGCCAGAGTTGAGCTGCCATGCACACCTCGTGCGCGAGTAGTCATTTGAATTATTGCGTGCACATAACATAGGTTGCTGAGCTACCAGCCATAATGGAGATACTGTATAGCTGAATATATATTTCACATATGCATAATAATAATTAATAATCATAATCATAAATGAAGTATTATATTAAATAAGAGAGTATTTTAAGGACATATGAATAATAATAATAAAGATATATATGAACAAAAAATTACTTAAAAATTAAAATTTATTAATTTGAATCATTATTATTATTATGATTATTATTATTATTTATTACTAATAATAATACATACCGCATCTAAAGAAATAGATTATTCTAGTAAGACCAATTAAACAAAATGACGTTAAGGATGTGTATTACAGGAAATGTTCAAATTTGCCTCTCTTGGAGGCTTTAATAAGCTGTTATTTGGCGCACTGTAGTGCATTGGACTGTCACACACGCTTGATTGAGAATTAAGTCCTGACATGCGCACTCCACCGAAATATCATGCTGACAAATGTGATATCACACTCACCACCTATATCCCAAGAATGTCTCAGTAGAGAGTTCATAGTGAAGCTTTGTCACACACAAGAGTTTCGAATGCGCGGCCCATAGTAAGATACAGCGTCTTAGTGGAGAGTGCACAGCGTGAAGAGGCGCATTGATACAGCCACACCTTCTACTTCTAAGTCCGATATAATGTGGAAACGATTCGTGAGAAAAACACCAGCAGCAAGGCGGGGACTGTAGGGTTCTCAAATACCATTGCGAACTCGGCATTCTCTAAAATGCGGCCAAAGCTTCCATTTCATGTATTATCTACATAGCGTATGTCGCACACATAATGGAACATCTTTGAGGAGAGTGGGCAAGTATCCCTTAGAAACTGCAGAAGAGGCTTTGCGTTATGGATGCAGCCGCCCATAATGAGGACTTTAAGGGTATCGAATAACTCGAGACGGCAGCTGTACACCTGAAAGAGTTTCCATGCATTGACATTCTCCTACATCGAGGTAGTTGTCGACACGACATAAATGTATTCACTATTGCAATATAGAGGAGGAGAAGTTGGCGCAAGTCCTATCCTTAGAAATCCGCAGAGTAGCGTTGGGTTATTCAGGGACCAAAGTTATGCACATGATACATCATCGACAATAAAATGTCCCCAAGGCCACCTGCCGGGTAAATTGTTAAAATGTGACGCTGGGCAAAATAAGTGCTTGCACTACACATGCTTCATGTGGATTTCACCCGCCGACCCTTAGCGTGGTCGCGTGATTGTCTATGAAAATTATATGGTATCTCATCGTGTACCAATAGGTACCCTCATCTGTGAAGAGTATTTGCAACATAAACCCATTATATATGGAATAAAACTATTATCTATGGAACGCTGCTAAACCATAGACAAAAGGCAAACGGGCCATCTCAAATCGGATATAGATCCTCGATGATCTCGCGACACCTCGCTACAAATGCGTCATACTGACACACAGGTCATTATCATTGTAATGCGCTTCGTTCCTAAGCATAGAAACAGGCTTTGTGACCACACAGTGTGTTGTGATCAACACGCCTCATGCTGACTGCGGGGTCTTTTGCTACCTCACACAATATGTTCCTCTGTTGCAAGTGTATGCGCCACATGTGGTCATCCTCGATTGGCAGTAACAGGTTGCAAATCACCAATAAATATTAGTGAACTTTTTATGAACTGGCGGTCTCCGATCTGGGTATAGGCTATATCCCAATACAACTGGTGGCCTTCGCCTAGCGTGCATTAGCTCTTTACCCGCCTGTTCTAGAAACGATACCTGTGGTCTTCGCAGAAAATACAAGCCACAGCAATTATATGCAGTACAATACCGCACATTAACCTAGAGTTTCAATAAAACGCTATGGTTGTGACCTTGATAGTGCTACAGTGTTGCCAGGCGTACAACGGTAATGTCATGTGCGTGTTATGTCTGAGATATACAGATTTTCTAATGATATGAACACAACCAATATTTATTCTGATGACGATATTATTAGCATTATGAATACAACTATTATCCTTAGTATTAATACTATTATAATCAAAAGTCATAGTAAATTAGTAATAATGGTAAAATTATTTATTATTATTATTATTATTATTATCATTATTATTATTATTATTATTATTTTTATTTTTATTTTTATTTTTATTTTTATTATTATTATTATTATTATTATTATTATTATTATTATTTATTTATTATTATTATTATTATTAATTATTTATTTAATAATAATAATAATAATAAGATAATAATAATAATAATAATAATAATAATAATAATAATAATAATAATAATAATAATAATAATAATTATAATAATAATAATAATATTATTATTATTACTTGTAATATGAATAACATTGCACTGAAATATTGTGTCTCATTACAGTCTGTAGCTTCACATCCTACAATGGTGCCACAAAATGAAACAGACTCTCCAGAGGTGTGATGCACTCAATCTGGCAACCCAGTTGGTAGCTACCTTAACAGTGGCCATATTTGAACCACATAAACCGCTCACCAGGTGGGTTTTTTAATGCAAACCCCGTCACTTTGGGTGCAACTCCAAAAATATAGTATGATTTGTCAGAGAATGCACCAATTACTAGAGAATTTCTACCCATAGCTAGAGTTGTGGAAACTTACATTTCATATAGTGGAGGTCAGTTTACATCAGATTTATTCAAGTGTGTTTGTGGGGAGCTAGGATCCAGTTTTAACTTTAACTCAGCCTATAGCTACCACAAAGAGTACTGACCTCATTGAAAACTCAAATAGGACCTTGCTGAGATCTCTGCATGCCATGCTGCTGGATGAGTTGGAAGATGTAAAGCATACTGGCTAGATCTTTTCCCCATAATGCTATTGTGTCTAGGTACTGCCCCATTGAATTCATAAGGAATCACCCCCTCTTAATGATGGGCCAAAATCCAACTCTCACTGGATTCTTAATAGAGAAGCTGGAGCCCTCTTTCCCCATGTCCATGAAACTAAAATTATTCTTATGACTCCCTCTTTCTCCAGAATTTTCTGACAAGAACCATAGAATATACTTGCCAAAGAGGCTGCAAGATGCAAAATTTATACTAATCAAAAGACAACAGTATGGCAGAAGCAAACTAGAAGCAGTATATCATGGACCCTATCCCACAGTAGTGTTACCTGTGTATATTGATAAGAATAATCAAGTACAATGTGAAAATTTAATAAATATAAAACCTTATTTTGTTAAATAATGATTGTGAGGAACTAGATTAGATATATTAATGGTGTTTAAGCTTATTTATTTTAATGCCAGTATACCCTTGTGATATAAAGATGAAACTTGAATGTAACACGTTGATTACCTCTAAAGTATTGTAGAAGTGATTGGGTTGTTCAGGTGTGAATCTAATAAACATAGAAATTCATCCTCCAAACTCAGCACTGCACACGAGTCCAATATGCCTCGAATAACATTTATTTTTAAAGCTTTTGTAAAATGGTGAATTCACTCATTAGGTTGTTTTCTTTTTTTTAAATTATTATTAGTAAACACTATTATCATAATGCACATAGCACATTTTTAGACTAAGTTATAAATAACTAAATATATACTGTATCAATAAACTATAATACAAAAATAATTTTTCTTTAAATAAAATACCTGTGACTTAATATAAGAAATTATAAACAAGAAATGCATTGAAAATAAAATTGTAAGTACAAACAACATTTTACACTTAGGCCAGACAAGGCCCATTCTGCATATATAGCTATATAAATTTTTAATGCATTTGATGAACTCTGTGATAAGGTTCGTGATTGGAAATGTTAACTATGGTATCCATAGATAGAAATGTTAGCATGATATTAAAAAGCCCTACTAAAACTTCATGGAGGAAAGAAGAAGGAAATCATGGCAGGTGTCAATCTGTAGTTTTCTTTGTCACGGAAAAACTCAGAATTGGACAACCTTCAACCAGGATCTCCAATTAATGTGGATCCATAAGTTTATAATTAGTAAAGTACATATTTGGGGAAATTTATGGTAATTTTGGAAACTCTAATTTAGTTACATAAATTTATTTTATTTTAAAACATTTCATTTATGGCTCTGTTATAAAATGGGCTCTACCAGTGTATATGATATTCCAGCCTATGGGGCTAAAAGTTAATATCTTACCTTAACCTTACTGAAAATTTTGATGATAATAATAAAGGTGATACTTCCAAAACTGAATACAATAATTTTAAATTTATTTTCTCCATTTTAAATGTAATAGAAACTTATGATAGATATTAAATAAAAACTGTAAAGAAAAGTAAATAATAATTAATTAATCTTGGTCTAACTACTGTTCTAAGATAGAGAGTGAAAGTACCGTACTTACTTATCATAGAGTGATGAACAAAACTTTCAGATTTGTATCAAAGGGTGAGTAAGAAGATATAAAAATTGAGTTGAAAAATAAACAAGATGTAACCAAAATTGAAAGCAAATTTAAATACCATACACATGTATATGAATGGCCAAGTACACAGAAATCTCGGACTACTCCTAAAAATGCTACCCCAATATTATACACTCAGCATTCATCTTGTACATCTTGTCACTTAAAATATAGGGTACATATCATACAGCATAATAAACAACACAATATTATAAAGACTAAGATTCCATTGCCAATGCATCTTAAATAATCTGAAAAAAAATATATATATTATTTACCTATATATTTATTTTACATTGATGTCTGAAATTTTAAATTCCCAATTGAAATAGTTCATTATTGCTACTGTCAATTTTAATTTTCACCTGAACATGTCAGAGCTTCATACATGTTTTTGTTCTAGAAATCTTCTAAATATTTCTCAACTCTACTAATTAAGCTTTAATACTAATTCATTTTTTCAATGATAGAAGTGAGCGAGAAGGGAAGTAGCTCTTCTCCTTCTAACTGTCGTCCTATTGCTCTCACTTCTATCCTGTCTAAAATATTTGGAACTTCCCTTAACTCCAATTTTCTGGTTCATCCGGAATCTCATTTCCTCTTGTAGATAACCAATGTGGCTTTTGACGCACAAGGTTGACTGGTGACATACTTTCCTATCTCACTGAGCTATGGTCTTCTTTCCTTGGGGTACACTAGTTGTTTTACCAGCTCTCCTTAAGGTGTTCACTTCTACCCTTTCATTATCTTTATTAATATTAATAATTCTCCATATTTCCCAGAAAACTTGCACATCTCAAGCTGAGTCAAGAGATTAAAAATTTTACGAACCTGAACCATGTCCCCCTCTAAGAACATCTCTCCACAAAAAATGATGCTCAATTCATATCTCGACTCTTTATTTTCAAAATCACAAATTCTTGTAAATCTTTGTTGTACTTCCTCAGGTAATAACATTTATAGTCATTTGGTAGTACGAATATAAATTCAGTTACTGTGTATAGTGAACGACTAGCAAAAAATAGCGTTTCAAATTACTGGCCCGATAAAATAATAAACAACTGATACTCCTAAAAATCAGTTCTCCTTCTTGGTCCACAGGTAGCTCAAGCCCAATTCCCCGATTCATATCTGTTAAGTTGTAAAGCTGGTAGGGCTGGCTGTGTGGAGGAGTAGCCTATGGGTGAAGAGGACCTTACAGCTTTTTTACTGATTTTTAAAATTCATTTGCCATCTTATCTGGCGTTCCACCACACATAGTCTCCATAACCAACACCATTTTTTGAAGTCTTGATATCTACAACGTCATAAAAGGTTATAGATCATCGAGTTGTGAGTATGATTTCCTATTAACTTAGGATAACGGTTTAGTACTCAACATTTTATAGTTATTACATCTCACATGGTGTCAAACTCTTATAGTAAACTCTATGTTATACTATGTTGATCAGATTTAATGTCACTACTATTTAGTCATTAAATTAAACCTAATAACCCTATATATATAATTGTAAGAACAAATAGATAGGCTATATATATCACCTATAAGCCAGTAGAGTGAACAAATGAATTCAATACTAGAGTAATCGGTATGAGGAAGGAATAAACACACTCACCTTCACTTAGGGTTTCCGATGAGATGATTAAGGTTTATGACCCAAACCCTATGATTTTACCCACTTTAAATAGAATTTATCAAATATCCTACTCAACAATAATATCCGAGTGCTTTAAATTCTGAAAAATTCAATGAGACCATCTCCAAAACTGAGGGCATATCATATTAATAACTAATTTTTGCTATACTTACTACTTCCTATTTTCAGTCAGATCAGCCTTATGTCAGCCACCGACTGCGACGGGCTGGGCGGCAAGGCTCCTTCTCGAAGTTGATCGGGGAACCTTAAATCAAAGAGAGTTCTGTTGTTTACGTTGACGAAGAGTTTAAATATATAATATCAACTGGATCTCGCGAGTCAATGCAGATGCGACCCGTCAGTAATTATGTATGGAACATGTATGAAATTTAAAAGGTTGAATGTTAAATCCTGACATGGACCTATACCCTTTTCTTGTAAACTCGTGGCTGATTACACCTGCAATATGAGGAAGAAGTCAATTTAAAGGAAATTGATAAACAGGTCACTATAATGTCCCACCTCATATTTCCTCTCTCTCACGGCTATAGACTATTATTACTCGCTCATTTACACTAAACTCCATTTCTGTTCTGTGTAATCAGCGTAGTAGATCTCCACGTGCTTTGCTCCCGTGATCAACAGATCACGTTTCGGCACGGTATAGACCTGGCTTTACCACGTACTCTCACAGCCCCAGAGGATTTAGGGAACGATTTCTAAAAAGTAGAATGTTGCTTTGTGAAAAGCCGAATACTCAAGCAAATTCAAGTTGTACTACCTCATAAATTTTCACCAAATCTTCAAGACTTAACTACCTTTCTGTCAATTATAAGAATAGGCAGCACTATTATGTGCTCTATTTCCAGCATAGATTAGGAAGGGATACCTCTATCTAGGAAAGTGTATAGATCGTCTTAAAAATCAAATACAATGCTGCTTGGGTGCAATAGCATGGGAATATACTTAGGATCCCTACTATTGCAAGAATGTCTACCAATATCCCATCAGGCCCTGCGACTTTAACCTGGATCAATATGATGGAATTTGCAAGGAGATAAACGTGTTTTTAATTATCTTTGTACGTCAAATCAAATATACTGTAAGGTCATATGTTATATGCACAGAAGATCTATTAGGTCTCCAAAAGTCAAGGAACTATTAATCTAAGGTCTTTTCCTCTTGTAAACACTGATACAATTCAATTGAAAAAACATTTGAATAAAAATGAGGATATTACCATCAAGGGGCCTTATCTGATACACCCTAAATTTCATAGGGATGTATTAATTGGAATCACAATTGTCCTATATTTCTCCTACTATGTTAAATTTAATATAAAGCTAGAATTGAATTACTTTCTTCAGGTTACTTATTACTATTCTCTTTGCTAAAGAATTTCTCGCCCTACTCGCTTTTTGGCCTTTTCTTATTACTTGGTTAAGTTCGTTTCTATTTTTCCTATATTTTTCTAAATCATCTTCCTATTACTACCCTTGAATATTTAAAACATCTCGCTTTCATTAATTTTTCCTCTTAGCTCTCTATTCCACCAGAACAGCGGGTTTTCGGGTTAACCTAATAAATGGCGTTTATCTTTAAAACATACTGACTGAATATTTCATTAAAATTTGGCTTAGAATGTATATCCCATATTGGCTTAAAGTCAGCTAGTTTTGTGCTTTTATATAGCTGGATTCTTGGTCTTTAAACTCTTTATACTAAGCATGTCTCGTAATTTGGCAAAATAAAATCGCCATTTCGGAAAATCTAAGATCCTGTGTCTCTTATCGTTAACTTGCAATTTGTGGACTCGAGTAATATCAACATGTTCATATTTAAATTTTCTAATTATGAGTAAATAAATGGTCTTACTTTAACTATGTCCTAAATTCCTCAACTCACTCACAACCTCAAGGCCACCCATAACTTTTTCATATTCGTTAGTTATATTAAGTCTAGATGAGGTTGGCAGGTCGCCTCTCTGGTGACAGGTTAATAAAGCTTTAAAAGAACCACTTAATCAGGTACCTATAATTTTTATACAATTTATAAATATAAATTTGAACCAAGACGTGACATATGAGTCAGAATCTCACTAACTTAGCAATCACTCCAGGTCTTCCATTATAGAAAAGGCTTTAACTATTGACCATGTGGCACTCACTGATCCCTCTCATCTGGAAGACAGTCGAACCTGTTTACTGCAGGTCACAGGCTGATTGACTGTTCGGAAGATCCATCTATCTTCACACACTACTCTATCTTTGAATTCCTAGTGAACTCTATATCACCTCTTGCAGACCTACCTTTTACTATACTACTTATCCCCTTTTCCCCCTACATATGGAACACTTAGCCTTCCCCTTTCTTTCTCTATATTAGCGTATCCCAAAGCATCCCTCACTCGCCTCAGGACATTCCTCTCCTACTACGTTTTTTCCTTAACACTTCCCT
Source organism: Trachelipus rathkii (assembly GCA_015478945.1). Classification (NCBI taxonomy): domain Eukaryota; kingdom Metazoa; phylum Arthropoda; class Malacostraca; order Isopoda; family Trachelipodidae; genus Trachelipus; species Trachelipus rathkii. The sequence continues at coordinate 1,240 of JABUQX010092005.1, read as the reverse complement.
CCTGATTCTCCACTCAAATAGCCTTCTTCTGGTTCAATCCATTCATGAGTTTTCACCTCCACTCAGTCGGTGCAAATCTCCTTCGGCTAAACACACACTATATGCTTAGGCAATTCAAAACATTGAAACAGTGGGGCAAGCTATTACATATTTCAACTCTTTACAGAGTCCCCACAGATATCACACAGGAGCATACATACTGTATTATTATTAGGCCTTACGGTAACCTGTAAAATCTAGTCGCTAAATTATCTTACCAAACCAGTATTAACTAAATCACCAAAGCCGATAGAAAGAGAAATAAACCTTAATATGCTTATAAAACAAGTTAAAATTTTAAAGCTTTAATAACTTTGTTATAGTCAAAACATGCAGTTTAACCTTAATAACTACTGTAACAAATCCCTCCAATTCCTGGCTTTGTCAAATGGTATACTAAAATAGTATATCCCAACTAGGGCATCCAAGGAAAAGTATACATTGTACAACTTTGTTTAATTAAAAATGGGCCTGGAGGAGGATCGAGATCACTTATCGCGTCAAGCGATACTACTATAGTTGCCATAAAACATTCCCAAAATTCCAAATATCACATTTTCTTTGGTTTTGTCTTGGTTTAGAGACGGACCTCACCAACGAAGGCAAAATAATCCGTCCCTGTCACCCTGTCACGGTAAGCCTCAAGTGTGTGAGCAAATTGAACCATCTGCGTCGAGAGCACGTGATACTCTCCAACAACCCTATTACCACAGTACTATGCTATTACTGAATGAATGCTTTCTTCTTAGACCATTTTCATCTTTGTCATTTGTGCTTATGGAGCTTACGCTCAATAAAGTCATTTTCGTTTTTTGATTTGATGGCTAAAACAAAGAGACAAATGCTCAATTTTCGGTCAACATTAGTCGACCACAAATATACGTTTCAAATAAAGTAAAAATGGTTCATTCGATTCAAAATACTGTAGCAGGAATGTGTCTTGTAAAATTCATGTAAGTAATTGCCTGCTAGTTTTATCCCAGAATTCTAATATTTCTATACCTTACAAACAATAAGATACTCGGAGTGGCACCATTTTTTTTCCTTGAGCGATTTTTCGCCAGCTGAGGTTTGACATGACCACCGAGACGAACACAAACTTGAGCATTTTTTTTAGCACAAATGCAAAAATGAAAATGGCTTTAGAAATGCTTACTCAGTTTTAGCACGATTGAGTCGGTTTCCGTATTAAAACGCCCAG
>JABUQX010092004.1:0-48724 GCA_015478945.1 Trachelipus rathkii | reverse complement strand
AGAGAGGGAGAAGAGAGACGATGCGAGGAAGAGAGAGAGAGAGAGCGATTGAGAGAGGAGAGAGAGAGGATGGAGAGAGAGAAGGAGAGGAGGAAGAGAGAGGGAGAGAAATGAGTGGAGAGAGGGAGAGAAGGAGGAGCAAAGCTTGACTTGACAGAGCTTGAAGACGACGAGAGAGAGAGAGAGAGATGAGAGAGAGAGAGAGAGAAGAAGGAGAGGAGAGAGAGAGCAGAGAGAAGAAGAGAGGAAGAGGAGAGAGGAGAGAGAGAGAGAGGGAGAGAGACAGTTTCGTTTTACAACATTTTCGAATCATTTTTAAATTTTTATCTGCGTGTTTGAGACACTGAAATTTTTTTTTTTTATTTGAATCTCATTTTTTTAAATTGAATTTTTAATTATTTTAATTATTTATTTGAAGTATTGGCCGGAATGAATGGGCCTAGTAGGGGGGTCATTCGAACCGTAAAATAATGCACGGGATGGTGAATAAAAGAAGACCGTGCTAATTATTGTTTATTCTCTTTGACTACTGAAAAATTATTCATTTTATTTAATGATTATTTATCATATTTTTTTATTTAAATTACTTTTTACTGTTTTTAATATTTTAATTGTTGCAATGGCATGTAGTTTATTTTTATTTTATTTTTTGTATTAGGTATTGACCCAAGCTGAAGCTAACACGTGGCTTTTTTACGATCCAAACATGTGCGATCTACCAAAGCGAGAGGAGATGAGAGAGAACGTGCCTGGAGAGTGGAGAGAGGCGAGAGAGAGAGAGAGAAGAGAGAGAGCCATGGTCCACGGTGAATTCAGAGCGACGAACAGGGCAGTGACGACGGTCGAGCTCAGGAACTATACTGGTGATCTGATAGAGGAGAATGAGAGTGAAAATGAGAAGACAAGAGAAGGGAAGAGGGAAGGGGGGAGGGGAGGGAGGAAAAGAAGGGGGGGGAGAGAGTGAGAGAGACTGAGAGAGAGAGAGAGAGAGCGAGTAGTCGAAATGAAGATGAGATTGAGAAGAGGGAGAGGCATAGATATATAGAAATATACGTATATATATATATATATATACATATATATATATATATATTATATATATATATTATACTATAGTTATATATATATATATATATAACCTTGTGACCATGATATTATTTCGCGCCTTGACCTTGCCGGATACCCTATACCCAGCCAACACCTAGCCTAAACCTGCACCTAACCTGACTTAACCTAACATAACCTACTAACCTAAGCCTAACCTAAAACCTAACCTAACTAACCTAACCTAACCTAACCTAAAACCTAACCTAACCCCTAACCTAAATAGCGTACACCTACAACCTAGCCTACACATATCCTACACCTGCACCTAGCCTCCACCCCCGCCTTGAGCTCGATCACGCGCTATGCCCCAGCTGTGGGGCCACAACATGATCACCCCTATCAAACGACCCCGCCATTCTTCTTCCTAGTCTCAATAGAACACCTTTCCTCTCGCGTCTGCCAAACTCACATTTCTCTCTTCAGACATTCGTTCAACCGACTCAATCCACTTTTTCTTCGGTCTCCAGCCGTCGGTTACCGAATCAACATACTCGCCACTGTTCCATCCGGCTAACATGACTTGGAATCAACGTGACTTAAAAATTCAACCTTCTCACTATGACCAAACCATCTTAAAGCATACCTTCATTTATTCTCTCGTTTACTCCTTCTCACAGCACCACCAACTGTCTCTACCTGATAATATGACAGTACATTCCTTCTTTTATCAATCTAACTTGCTCTATTAACCATAGGCTCACTCGCACTCCCGCTAGAAACACATCACGGATCTAACCATCATGCACAAACACCACACACACACTATCGAACACCTATCACATCAGACATCATATACACTTTTCTCATATATTTCCAGACCATAGTCTACACACCTTTACTATTACTACAACTAAACAAATTTAAAATCTCACTTACATAAACCCATATACACTATATATATATCCCCAGTCTATCAAACTCAAGACTTAGTCTCTCTTTATTCATCAATAACGATTTAATTGCACCAGCAAACCTTCCTGCCATTCACAACTTTCCTACGTCACTCTGCATCATCCCTTTTCATCCAACAAATGCCCTAAATATTTAAACTCCGACACTTTGTTTCCATAGACTGCCTACACCACTACTCAAACATAACCTTCTACACTGAGGATGTCCACCTCACTAAAAAAAACCCTCATAGAAAAAAAACAAACCCCTCCGCCACCTTTTCTTTACTCTTTCTATTTTGCACCTCTCTTTTCTTACATTTTTTATTTACTATTTCAATGCTCTTTTGTATCAATATTCTCTTATTAACGAACAAACCACTCACACTTATTCAAGCACCACCCTACCACAAACTTACTCTCACACACACATATCATACACCCACACATACCTCTCAAACCTCTTTACAGCATTTCGCCATACACACAATAACCAAATATAAAATTATACTACACAATATTCATACTTAATAGTACAAACTTTACATCATCATCCATAGACCACTACTTATTACACTTTACTCAATTTTATACACTTAATACACATCGTATATAAATCACATCACGTAACCTCAACTACCTTTGATGAGTCTTCCTATGAGATATGTCAATTTTATGTATATATATACCCATCCTAATTTTATGGACCATACTATTAAAATCATTTTTAATTATTAAAAACATTATTTACTTAAGTCAAACTCATAAAACCTATTACAGCCTAAAAACTTATGACATCTTTTTATATTTATTACTTATTATATATATATATCATCACTCCTGCTTCCCAAACTAGCAATGTCAATCTTGTCTTCATATATAATACTTTTCTTCAAATTTATAAATTCTTTAAAAAATTGCCCATATGATCATTAATCCTAAGATTTCATTATAGCGTGTACCTCAAAATGTTTACTATTGGACGTCCATTATTCTTTGTGATATTAATTTCAATAATACGAGTTTATACTTTACAGAACTCTATCCCCTTCATATAAAATAATCGTTAATAGCACTGAATGAGCATCTCATAGTTAATATTTAGCATTTCAATAGAGATTCTGAATCTGCGTGTGTGAGGGGTATAATCCTCCATACTTAAAATAAGTGCTCTTAGCCAGATGGAAAAGAGTAGGACAGTTGTATTATTTTCACAATATTTTCATCTGCATAGTATATCATAACTTCTTCACTCAGGATTCACTGTCCTTATAGCATATTAGCTCTCTCGTATACCCTTTTTTAATATAGTTGTTAATAAGTTAACTTTATTAGAAGTATTCAATCAAATTTTCGCTTGAAATTTCCAGTGTACAGCTCTCTAAGATGCGTACGTGTATCTGCCTCTCACGCGTGCATGCGACGCTGGAGTCAGTTTTCGAATCCCGCTGAGGAGAGTTTAAACATTCTATACTATATTGTTTACTGGGGACTCATTTGAGTTCAAATCGTCAATGCAAACTTTAAGACTTTATTGTTCAACACCTCCATTTGCGATCATACACTTTCTCACAATTTATCTTTATCTATTCTGCAATGATAAAAATACTTCCTGTTTCTCAATAATCTCATTAACCATTCATAGTATCCATTTAAAGTATGAGGCCTCTCTCTAGTAACAGATATGCAGTTATAAAATCCAAACAATTAGAATTTTGTCGCTTGTCGTTACCACACTAATGCATCCTAAGGGCAAAAATGCTTCTGCAATTAGATATTATCTAGAGTTCGTGTATTTATTTCATTTCTATTCAAATCGTCAGTTCCTCATGGTAAGACCTTTATGCATGACCTCTTTATGTGACAAAAAATTTTTTATACTGCTATATTAATTACATACTCAATCTTCTTTACTGCTTTAACTTATTTTGTATTTTTTTACTGCTTTTTAATCACCATCTTATTTCTATCCTATACCATTACATAACGTCTTAAATAAACATAGCATTGTTGAAACTCCTCCCAGTTAAAATCACAACTCTTATTTATACAAATAAATTTATTACTTAATAATTAATATTTTTGAGCTCAATTAAAGTATTATATAACCATACCATATCAATATTGTATGTTTATTTTCTTTGTTCTAAATATAGTAAATATTCAGCGCTATTTCCATGTCTTTTATATATCTTCTCTTAAACTTACGCCTTAGTGGCTGTCAAATTTCTTACTCATTACAATTTTGAAATTAGTTGCAATTTTTTACTATTTTTTTTGGGATTACACTAAGCTCTATCGTTAAATTATTTTATGACCCCTAAATAGGTACGTACAGAGAGATATCCATGTCTTTAATTTCATTGTATATATATAACATCACAATGATATTGGGGATTGGATAATTATTTTTTTATAAATCTATTAATCAATCTTATTTATATGGTTTTATGTGTAGGTTATGTATGCGGAAGCTGTTTTCATAATACTTTATATTACTCTAATATGTTATTTTGTGTATTATATTTATTCTTATACTTTGACTTTTTCTGTTTCCGTTGTTATGATAGTCTATTTACCTACTACCACTCATAATATTCTTGTAGTGAAAGAGGTTTATGTTTTAATTGTAACTCAATAAAATATTATTATGTATACTCCTACATTCATGTTATCACTTCTGTAATTTATATTATGCTATTTCATTTAGGTAAAAGTGTTCATTTATTTCACGTTTATTAATTATTGTCGATTTTTTGAGCTTTTCCTAACTCTTTCAAAAGTTTTACAATCTTGACAAATCTGGCTCTAAACATAGCTTTTTAATTCAATATTAATATGCTCTAATAGACTTACCAAATACTTGACATTTCACTCACTATTTTTCACCACATGATTCTTTACTAAATAATAACAGACACCACATATACAATCGTTACTATAAAACGTTTTCCCAACCCCTTTTCCTACATATCACTATAAATTCCTTTGAAACAAAATCAAAATAAATCCACCCCTATACCAAAATTTCTCTTCATATTTTGATATATTTCCATTTTCATTGAACCTGTCATCTTTATAAAATTCAAAATATTTCTTTCTTGTAACCCATAGTTATCACCATTGTTAATTTTTTCATATCTGAGCTCATGAGACAGACAATTCTAAGCCTTCCTCGTAGACACATCTACATATTATACACTATTTACACATATTAAATATAGAACTACACTTACATCTTACCCACCTACTCCATCGCACACATCCAATTATTTATCACTCAATCATTATCTGTTAATTTGCAATTTTTATAAAGCATCTATGTGATATTATCTATATCTTATTTTACAAGTGTTTGTCACTATTATATTTTATCAAAAATATCACGTATATCGTCATGAAAATTTTATATACCTCACCATCCCCCTCCTACACTCTACTGACAATTGCATGTATATCCTTTAACCGTATACAACCTAAAACGACTACTCTCAATCTCCTACCATACATATCGATACATTACTTCAACAGATCATACTTTAAAGCACGCCACTAAAACTTATACACACACATTCATCACACTAAACTATCATGTATCGACCATATATCTACAATCAATTCTTGAACACTCATGACCTATGATCTTTTAATACCGTTTAATATATATAAATAATATATAAATATTATGTGATAAACCAATAAAAGAAGAAAATTGGATCTAACATTAGTAACCATTTACCTTCCTAATTATATACAATAGAAAGACCTATTTTAACCATAAAAATGGAAGTGTTAGACTTTCAATTAGTATTTCAAATGTGTTAATATTTGTGAGGCAAGATTCCTCCCTTAATCGGAAAATTATATTGGTTGTATTAAGGATTATAAATGCTAGAAGTTATTAAATTTTGTATATACCTTATATGGAATTTACTATTTATTTAAAAAACTTTTTATCAAGTGGTATATAATAAGCTGTTTAGCCATTGATTTAATTTATAACAAATTTATAATAAATAAAACTAATCCACACGCTTGATTGATATCAAGAATATCCGAAAAGAAATTTATTATACTCTCGTTAAAAAATTTTATGTGAAAATTTTATTGAAAATCGAAAGGGTAATAATCTTATAAAAATATTTTTACTTGTATAATTTGTACTGGGACACATATCCATTTAATAATAATGTAGAATTAAACTTTATTAAAACTTCCCTACTACGGTATCTCTCCTTCTCTGTATATACAGAGCTCTTTGATTAATTTGTCCACGTAATTGTTAATTTGCTTTCCGCATACTCATAGTGGACTCTAAGAAGGCCTTTTACTCTACCTGTACTTTCTATAAGGAGTAACAATCTAATTCTATATTAGTCCATATTAATATTATTAGTAATATAAGTATATATATTATTTTAAAAGAAATACAAATAAATAAGTACTATCTCTATTCTCATATTCTAAAGCCGTCACATACATAACATGTTATATTTTAATTTAAAAATATTACTTTACTAATATAATATATATATGATTTATACTTATTTAAAAATAACAATTATTCACTTACCTTTATAATTTAATTTACAATTCTCACTATATATATAGTTAACTATAATATAATATATTATTTCATAAGATTTTTTAAATAATTCTACTTGATTTTACTTTATTAATTATCTATTATATACATTGATCATAAATCCATTCTAACGATGAAAACACTATAAACAAACCCGCCACTTCCTATATTACAGTAATATAAATATCTAGTAAACATGTAAGTTCCACTCCTTAGACAATCATTAAACACCTTTTACTGCGGAAGAGGAGTTGTGAAAATGATTGAATCTCAATGTGACCAGTATGGATTAGAACTACAATCTCTTGATACTTAACAACCCCTGGTATCAACAGTTTGTAACGTGAAATCACCTTAAAAAGGCAAGAAGTACTCTTCAGTTATACAATTAGTTATCAAAGTTTAGAAAAAGTTAAATAGTTTAATGCTGGTATAGAAAAAATCCTTTATTTAACAAAACAAGAAATAAAAAGTTATATAAATTACTAAGGGTTTATAGCTAATTATGGTATTGTAAAGTAACAAAAAATAGACAACCTTGAATAAATAGAACTTTGCTTACAAATCGGTAATAGAGATAATGGTGAAGTATGGAGGAATGGGAAAGTTCAAAACTGAATAGACAAAAACGCCTGAGGGTTCTCTCGCGCACGTACCAAACATTTATACACAAAATATATATACCCCATATAAACAAGTGATGTACGCAAGATACCTTCATATGGTGTTCGAGATTGAGGAAAAAATTTAATACATTATCTTGACTTAGTGTGAGTCGTGCTTTGCGTAACCCTTCTAGAGTTGACACACGCTGTCAAAGTAATATTTCTGGAGTATGAGTGGACCGTGTGTGTCGCTAAAGCATGAATTCAGCCAATGAATAGGAATTATGAGAGGGCTGGTAGACGAATTTATTCGCGCGCAAAACGGCAAGCAACATCGCCGTGCACCCTCCGTAGATGAATGAAAGGGTCTGTGAAAGTAAATGTGAAATAAAAAGATACCCGCGCGTTATACCACGCCGTGGCAGCCTTCGTGTGCGCACCGCGAGTCGCGAGAGGTGTGTTAATATAACCGCTCATTGTATGGTTGAGCAATTGCGTAATACGGTTATATTTTTTGCTCTTTACTTTATTGAGTGGATTTTATATAAGTTATTGAGAAGCTAAACATCGTTGAGTGACATACACCGAACAACTGCACCAATCGCAGGAACCAGATATATAATCACACAATGCTCGTACACACACACAACACACAACACTGTCAACTAAGTACACACAGTGGCATACACACACACACACATCGACACGCACCCTTCCACACGTATCTATACCCCAGCAAATACGCTTAGCAGTTTAATATGAGCATAGACGTACGTTTGTTTACCATGATGTTTATATTAAAAACATTTTTATTTTTTTTTTTAATAAGTGTGTGTAGATATTTTTTTTGTTTGGAATAAGTTAGATATTTATATATATCTAATTACCTATGAGTTGTTATTTTACTTTCATAGGGTGAGCTGTGCAGTGTGTATTGTGTAGAGATTAGAATTGATAAATCGAAGGATAATGAAATGTTAGAGGAGTATGCACTACTCGAGGTAACACTCACAGAACAGGCACGCCTGGAGCTAGCAGTCCCCAAGCGACAACAAAGTCGAGAATTCGCAAGCTACAACACTCCAAACAGCGACAACAGTCTCAACATTACACAGAGAGGAATGTAGTGTGTGGACCGAGGAGAAACGAAAAGTACATAATAGGAGTGAATGACGGTATGGTTTTCGGTGAAGGTATATAAATAGTAATAATTGTATAGGGGTTTTTGTTAGATTGCTTCTTACGCCGCTGCGCCGTTACACTCCTTTAGGATTTGGTTACCACAGTGAGGTTCATCGCATTTTGTGAAGCCATAGGGAGAGTTTTTTTTTGTATACATATGCACACAATGCTAGTGCTTTGGTCATATATATATTTCCTGTTTTCTGGCAGGTGTATGTATTTGCGCATTTGCTATCCCCTCAAATTTGTGGTGAGTGAATATAAAGGGTAAGAGGAACGACTATACTTTGAATATGATAGTGTGAATGCGTAAATGACACTACATAAATCACTCTACCACACAAAACATCAATCAATGGGTTTGCAAAAAAAACACAAACAACACAAACAACAAAAACAAGACACAAATCTCAATTAAAAAGAAATGAGCTTCAACTCACAAAATGAAGTATAGAACATTAAAAAAAAAATTTCGCATAAAATTAAATTCTTTAAAACGTATAATTTATTATATAAAATAAATAATACTAAAATAAAAGAATCAAATTAGGAACTCGTATTTCTTTTATTCATCTGCCATTTCTGATATGTAAATTAAATTCTTGCAAATCTTTTATTTAGCTTATACTAGCGTTAAATTTTTATTTGTCTGCCCGAAACTAAAACATGTTTGCCTCAACCAAATTTATATTAATATATTGTAGAATACAACAACAATACAAAACACACACTGTGAGCTAACACAACATCAAACACAACATTCTCTCATACACTCACATTAACACAATACACAAACGCTACTTTCCAACACACAATCATGCAATATATTTTTGGAGAATAGAACCTCATGTTGATGCCTACCGCATATATATGGAGTAGAAACAATAAAATACTATATATAAACGACAATTGCTCAGAAGAATCATAATTAATGTAGACTTTTTCTCAACATTCAAAACTAATCTCAAGGTATTTTAATTAATAAATGAATATATAAGTAGCTTAGAGGTTATGATGCATATGAAGAGGATTTCTTTTGAAAATGTCAGTCTTTCTAAAAGTAGCTTTATATATTTTTCACGTTAATAGACATATTCGTAGCTATGAAAAGAATGTTGAGAACTATACTAACACTAAACTAAGTCGTGTTGAGATGGTAGGCTGCTACCTCCTCATAAATTGTGCTTTTATTGTTTGTGTAACATTCGATTTAGACATGACCATCTTTGATGGTGCCGGTTACTCTCTTTGTAATTAAACTCACACATATATTAATTGATATATCGATTTTTTTAATTCAATCTAAATGTTTACAAATAATAATACTTAATAGCAACGTAATGAACAATAATTAATTAATAATAATTAACATATAACTTAAACTAATACACAACTATACTATACATACAATATATCCTCATTTAATTCCATATCCTTTTGCAGATATATACATATGAACAGCTTTAATCCACTCACTATCTTACTCTCTCACCAAACTCCTCATCCACATACACACCAAGTTGTGAGTAAAAATCGTTTACTCATATATAAATATAAGTATATATAATTACCACTTATCCATAAGATAACTAATCAACATAACGCTCAAAAATTCATTTCTATAACCTCAGGAATTTCTTGATACTTAACCATAATACTCAATTACCATCAACTTGAATTTAGAATCAATCCACTAACCCTGACCTAACTACCAAATTCGATCAAAATGGTTACCTTTAATAACATAACTGTCTTATGAGCAATCTTTTTCTTTACTACAATTTTGTATAATTGATAACGACAAATTGATAATTTTTAAATTTATAGACCAGAGACTAAGATTTCTTTTACAATTTTATGCAATTTTTTTCATTAAAAAAAATTTTTTTCTTGAGCCTAACACTGATTCAAAAGAAATTTGTGGATTCAACTGTGAATGGAAATGTTGAATTAAAAATGATTTACTATTTACTATAAAATATTTGTCACAAGATGTAGTAGTATTTCTGTGTTGTAAAGAGTATTAAAAATAAATTTGAATTAAATATGAATGTAAGATAAATTTGATGTGAGATAAGATGTTTCCGATACTCCATTAAAAATAACTGAAAGATATTTATTGTAATGTTCATACTTAGTGAAACGTGTAAGACATTAATACACACAATCTGCAAACGAAACCAGATGTTAAAAGTTAAGTTATTGTAGATAAAATAGGAAGTGAAAAAATGTCAGAAAACACAAGAGAAATATAGAAGCAAATTGAACATGAAAAATTGTCAGAATACACAAGAAATATAGAAGGTAATTTAAATAGAAATATTTCTTTCCAAAAACTACCCCCAAGAAGAATTATGGCAAAAGTAAATAATAAATTTAAAAACGGGTTAAAAAAAAAGTGTCTTTCAAAAAATTGCCATACCATAGCTAAAATATGCAAAAACTGTTGCCATATAAAAAGCAGCAATAAAAAAAATATCACCGCTTCAAACAACAAAGTTTTTCAAAATATAAAATATGTAGAACGAACTATTTCTTATTTACAGTCAATGCAATTGGTATTAGAAAAGAATAACTAAAACTCCTATAACTAATCTCAATAGTAAAATAAATTTCAGTCACACGATTCGTGTTCAATGTCAGAAATAACTACTAATAACTAATAAGAAGTATTACAAAAAAACTAAATAACAAATATAGAAAAAAAAACTAATAAAAAAATCTTGTCTAATAATAATAATAATAATAATAATTTTTTAAGACCCTTGGATGAAAAACACGTTTTTTTTTCTTCAATAAAAAATATTTAAAAACTGGAAAAGCATCGCATAAAATACATAAGTAGTCCTTAGGATTTAAATACGCTCTTTTAAATAACTATGTTGCTAAACAAACACATAAAATTTCTGACAAAAAAATCTTAACAAAGTAATATATATATATATATATATTATATCTATATATACACTCATAATATATATAACTATAATATATATAATAATATATATATTAATATATATTATAATATATATGTTATTATATATATAAATATACAGGTATGCATTGGGCAAACTGGCTGTGGGTAGCTGCCCACCTTACCCCACCCGCGGCTGGCTTTTACTCAATCAAAAAAACCCGGCTCAAAAATGAACAAGATTGAGACAGATTCAACTATACACAGAGATTCCAGTAAAACAGAGATCAACACAGAAATATCACTGTGCACAGAGATTAAGACAGATATTCCATTATACACAGAGATTAAGAGATTCAACTATACACAGATTCCACTATACAATGCTTTTTACCAACTGTAGAACCATTGAAAAGATCTACTACATTATATTTAAATTATATGAATTTAATTTTGGTCTTGTAATATATGTGAAAATAAAATCTATTTAAAAACAATTATTTTTTCTAGTTTAATGAAAAATGTTAATATAAAATTAAAATTACTAAAAGGAATAAAATATTTGATAACATATATTAAAACCATATAATTATAATTCAAATGCTGGTACCTTAAACTAAGTTTTGACCTGATTATGTTTTCCTATGTATTATCAATTTGGTTAGGAGAAACCGGAGAAACAGCTGTTTCCTATTCATCTTTCTCTTCAATACACCTAATACCAAATACACCACCATATTCAAATTAATGAATGTGTTATATATAAATATTTATATATTATATATAGTATATGTTTATATATATTATATATATATATGTAGTGTGTATGTATTATAGTAATATATATATATATAATAATATTATATATAAATAATAATATATAATATATATATATATATATATATATTATATATTATATTTATATTACTATATATATATATATATATATAATATATATGTATGTTATATATATTAATATATAGTATATAATATGTGTGTGTTTGGTGGTGTGCGTGTTAGTAGAGTGTAATATATAAATATTATTTATTACGTTACTTGGTACGATATAGGAGATTGCTGTATGTAGTAGATATAATATGTCATATATTATAGTACGACGTATTAATATATTTATAAGCGACTAGTTAGTAGTAGTTTAGATGATTAAGATAATAGTATAATTTGCACTAAGCAGTATAAGTATGTTACTATAGTTAGTCGATAATCATATACTATATAGATGAATAAGCGACTAATATTATATAGGTAGTATATGGACAATACTAAGTAGGTTATAGATATGCTTAAGCTTTGCTAACAATCGTAATCTTACTCAACTATATATTAAAATTACTTTATAGCTATAAATGGTTGCTATTATGACAGGCCTATACGGATACTATATAATATATAGGCTGTCTATCTGCATAGCATAGCTTAGTACGACCTATTAAATTAATATTTCTTAGCGAAATATATATTGTATAATCTGTATATGAAAACAATATATATGTGGTATGAGAATTTTAAAATTTTTAATAAAATCTATTTTGTCCATTTTGCCCACCCGTTTTGCCTAAAAAACCCTGGGTTTTTTAATTGTGTTAATAAACAGACGCTGTGTGGGCCGGGAAATTTTTAAAAAAAAAAACTGTTGGTTTTTTAGACAACTCTAAAGAATAATTGTTGATATACTGAGAAATTTTGTGCTATGTTGTAGGTATGGACATTTCCAGTGGCGCTTATGAGTATCGATTTCCTGTTGCTAGCGTTTCTATATCCACGCACATCTACCAGAGACGAACATCTAGAGCACCACCTTTTTCACATATCATATACACAGACTTATCCACAACCCTTCTTCGTAGACAACATCTTAACAGGCATCCCTATCCACTTGGATCATATACACACTATGTGGAGGGAGATAGAAATTTCCACATGCGATGTCCTGCGTGTCGTGGTAAAGACAGTGCACGCTATGGGGAGTGTGTATCATGAGGATTGCTGCACAACACACGTATCTTTTGCCGAAGGTAATAAGTAAATGCAAATGTGCTCGAGAGCGGAGGTGGTCGGTGATCTCCGATTACGGCGCTTTTCAATCTTTCTCTCGGTGAAAAATGTGTGTGATGAACGTAGGGTACATGGAATGTCAGAGAAATAAAGGTTGAGGAAGAGGAGAGAGTGATGGATGTATTTAGAAAGGGTAAATTTATTTGCTCGCTGTCGACTGAAACAAGATGAAAGGAAACTGGGTGAGAGATGTTGCTAAGTAGGATTGATTGCTGTTATTCGTGAATGATGTGTGTTAGTTGTGGAAAGGGATGAGGGAAGGAATGGGGATAAGGAGGAATTTGTGCAATTCTTGAAGAGCATGACTGTGATGGGGAAGGAAGCATGTTATGGTTATTTTTGTGCTGCTGAGTGTTTACTGAAGTTACTAGAATTTCTAAAGTTAATATAGTTGAAAAGGCCTATATGTGCGCAATATATGGACTCCCATCTGTGAGAGCGCTGTGTAATGGCGCAAAAGAAGTTGCGACTTTTTCGTGAGCGGGAATTAATCTGATGCATCGATGGTCGGATGGGTGTAGTGTGTGTTTGTTAGATGAGTCACTTGTTATTTACACATATTCATGCCCAGCCACAGAGGTATTTTTCTTTTGTATAATAGTGGTCAGACTCAGTATCTACCAAGCAAGCCAATTCAAGGATGGTAAAGGTTTGACGACATCAAAAAATTCGCTCTAGGGCAGCGACATTACGATATACGAGCAGAGAATGAGTCTAGATTAAGGTGTAGGGAGAGTTTTATAAATTCAAGCAGAATAAGTAAGTAGAAGAGGAATTCATAGCAGGAAACCACAGATATGGTGATGGAAAAAAGAAGGAAGCACCACGAGAACTAGCCTGTGGGGAGTTAGGCACACGCATAGGAGGTCAGAAGCAACTAGTGAAAAACTCGTGCGCAGATACAGCACCGCCTTGTCTACAAGGCGCGTGACCCGTTTATCTTTAGGGTGGGAGCACTGACGAGTAGATAGTTCCCGCGAGCATCCTACACCGCTGTCGATGTTTTAGATGGTGTGGGAACCTATAGGATAGAGATGAAAGCAACGAACATACTGCGTAGCCGCGAACATGATCAGTATGAGGGATTAGAGATTGATCTGGTTATAATGGTACAGAACAGTTTTGAAGGCCCTTCCTTCTGACTTGAGCCTCCTCCTTATTACATAAGAGTCGGGTGAACCATAGTCCCCCCCCTCTAGATATGAGAAGGCATCTATCCATACAGTTGGGGCTGAATCCCTCAGAAAGCTAGAGAAAGCAACTGGGAAAGAGGCAAAAAAGTCTTGCAGTCCTAAACAGAACTTCCAGTTTTCTTGAGGCCGCGTGAGCAACCGTTGTGATGTTGAGTTCGCCGAGAATTTTTTTGTTAGTTAGTGACACTATAGAGAACAGGTAAAATTGCGTATGTCTATATTGTCAACAGGAGGACGAGGGAACCGTAGACGTCGAAGAGGATAGGAAAGTTAGAAGTGTTTTGGAGAACAATATTTGTTGAGATTGGGTTTTTAAGAATTTGAATTTCACAAGGTTGAACGACCCCACCCGGAAATTATGTATATGAAAAGCAATGAGAATAGAATGCTATGAAGATTTAAGAGACGAGAGAGATTCTGAAAGAAGTAAAAATAATGTAGAAATGAATGAGAGAAATAAAGAGATGCAAGGAGAGAGAAGAGAGAGAGAGAGAGGAGGATGATGGGTTGGATGAGATAGAGATTAAGACAATGTTCACAAGTTCTTAGAGAGAGAAAGAGAGAGCAAGAGAAGAGCAGAAATTGCTAATGGCTTGAAGTAAAGATGAAGGAGTTGCTATAGCTATCTCAGAGCATTTGAAACGATGGACAGTGATTTAAGACTGCAAGGGTGAGCTGATCAGTTAATGGAAAAGTAGGAATAAATAGGAGATTATAAGATCAAAACCTCCGCGAGTCTATATGGGATACCAACTAATTGACGAAAAGGAGAAGAAGCACCCCATCTAACAAGCAGAGTCAAAGACATTGTGAGCAGATTTAGAAGTGAAATCTAAGACTATATATATTTAGTCACAAGAGAGTTAGAGGAAACCCAGTAGGGGAGTCGTGTGGAGAAGACAAGATGGATGTCGTGCCGGAATACCACACGCTCGGTCACTGATCGCTTTATGGAGTATTGGTCTAGAGTGTCCACACACTGGTCAAAGGTCTACTCCGGAAGTTTCATGAAGAGGCGAAAGAACCATAAGGTCTGTTAGATAGGAAATAGTAATCACCAAGGGAGGACCTTGAGCCGCCGAAAGCTCTAACTGCCCTCGGATGAAGTTTCCCAGATTATAATCTAACAAGTGGAGATGTGGTTTTGATGTATTTTTCTAAAATTCTTAGAGTAGAAATAAAAGTGGAGAAGCATTAAGTATAGGCGCTTAGTAGGAGGATGCAGTGTGGAGAGATCAGAGGACTCGCTTCCGATGTTGTCGTAAATAGATTGACATGTCGAGCGTGATGAAACCAACTAGAAAGAGAAGAAGTAGCTAGTATATGAGACATGAGAGTACAGTTTGCACGGAGGGAGTTGTGAGGAGAATCGTCAACGGAGAAGCACAACCTGTGTCCAATATACTCTATATATTATGTGTGAGTGGGCCACCGGCCTTCCTAACGTTCATAGATTTTAGAGGCCATGCATGCACCCGATCAAATGTAATTCACAGGCAAATCCATAGGACACCTGAGAGGAGAGGATAGGAAGGAAATGGCAAGATTATCCACGCTTGAGAACGAGGAAAATGATGTCGTAAGAGCATTGGCCTTTTCAGTGGGGAGAATTAATTATGCAACAGAATCATCATGCGAATAAGAGAGTGAAAGAGGCTATATAGAGAAGTTGTGGAGGAATTATTTTGACAAATAATAATCTTAAAGGCCAGAGAAAGAAATTTGTCAGTAGGAACGAACCAAGTTGAGCATATATAGATAACACTCCCTCACTTGAGTGTAGACATCTGGCTTTGCTCTGGCTTGGAACAGAAAGTTGAAACTATCCCTGTGACAGCAGACATTCTAGACACGTACTAACAAATCTAAGAGCGGAATGTGAAGGTAAGAACGAGAATTTTTCCACCACCGCCCGAGATACGCACTTGTCCTAGCACTGTATGTCCAGGTGATGTATAAAGGATCAAATGCGAACCATGAATGTGACTATAGAAAAGAGAAAAGATTAGTTGAAGGAGGATTATTATAATCTCTACTCTCATGCCCATCTAGGGTCTGATTACAGTATCCCTCGCTTATCTATTTATAAAATCGTTTACAACATCCATCATTTATTCCTACTGAAGGTAGCAGTACAAATTTTATCATCTGGAAAAACTTATAGGATAAGCCCTTTAACACTTGAAGCCCTGATCTAAATTTTTGGATAACTATTTATGACGACAGCCACAGTGAGGCCTAAGAATATCGATATGGGTAACTACAAACAAAGTCGCCCCTCAGTTATCCAATTAATAAAAGTTTACATACATAATGTATTTAACCCAGTATTATAATAAACGATTAAAAAAAAAAGTGATAATAATTAATTAATATAGAAATTCATTATTATTGTATTATTGATTATTATTATGTATTTATTATTTTAGTGTAATATTATATTATATGTAAAAGATTATTATAATATTTTATTTATTATTATTATTCAATTATAAGTATAAATTACATATTTATTATAATATTAAGGGACTTAAGGAATCGAAAAAAAAAATTTTGAATCGCTTAATAAAATTTACTGGACGTTGTCAACTCGGAGCATATTCTTAGTGGATTAACATTGACATCCCCTCTGACTCCCCTCTATCATATAGACAGGTTAACTTATCGAGCTACAATACCATAGAGTGTATTAACCTAACACCTTGAACCTAGGGTATTAGAGTTATTATCGGTGCTTGAGTGTGTAGTTTACTGCTATCTCTGCTTTATGAGTACTATTTCTGCTTTAACTGCTATTGTAACTTCACCCTTGACTTTTATCCTGCTTAACTCTCACATACATTACTAATACACATAAAATTAAGTGAGCAACGTAAGATCAGTATTAAGTTTCAATTAGATAGGGTGTTACTCCCTAACACCACTTGACAAGGAGATATTCACGTATGCTTCTGATTTTAAGTACTAATACTCACTAAGCTTTATCTGTTGAACTTTGTCTGCCCTTTACTGCTTTTTCAAACCTCGTATTACATTTATCTGCGCTTATAACTCAATCAAATTACTAATTATCATTCTTAACGCTTTATAACCTATTAAATATAATACAGAAATTAAAATCAGTAAATCAATAGTAGCGTTGTTACCTAAAAAAAATCACTATAAACGCCATCAGCGTACTACCAATGCTTTTAGAGAGAGATTTATACTTGTGTCTATGATGATGTATGTAGTCATGATTGTAGATCTGTTTCTGCGTGCTTTTAGTTCTGAGCTTCTAGAGAAGGAAAACCTGTTAAGTGACATTTGCGATTTATCGCTATGATTGTAACGTGTTGACAGCGGATATGTACAATATTGTCTTAATTAAACATTACTACTCTTTTTTTGCAATATTTAAACTGCTCTGCTCAAACTCTTCGTCAATCCTCTCCTATTTACCTGTCTCCTCCATCAAACTCACATATGGTAGTTCTATATCTGTCTATCACACACTCGATGACTCTATAACCTCCTAATAATATCATTATTGTATTACTAATATAATTCTTAATTTTTTATTTTTGATTTTAATACTATTTATTTTTAAATCTTGGTCATACTATTAATATTATGTTTATTATTATTTTTTTTATATATTTTAATTATTATTTTATCTTAATATATGAGCTCATAATTTTTATTTATTATTTTTATTTTTATTTTTATATTATTCTTAACTTAGTAAGTTACAATTATTACTTCTTAATGCTATCTATAATTGTCAATTATTATTAGAACACACATTAACAACTACCCACCACTATCTCTGGTATTTCGCATAGGACTAACTATACACACACACACACAACACACACACATCATCACACACTCAACAACACTTACACATTTCCAAACTATACTACAACATTCACTGATTAATTGACACTTATATACTCACACATTCTACAGATGGCATATTAACTAGCTTATTAATCCTCATTATCAGACACTTATATACATTTGTTACACTTACACTTCCACACACAGATTTACTTTACACACGCAGATATTTTATAACTTAATAACTTCACACAGATATTATAATTACACCTTTATCTCACATCACGACACAGAATAATTATCTAATTACACAGCTCTCATCAACTAGAATTGTACTATACACACGCACACAACAACCACACACTACGCCACAGCGCTCATACTTAACACACGCGTATAAATCGCCACACAACATTAAATTATTATCACCGTCCTCATCCTAAAACATTTTATGTTATTCACTCATCGAAAGATAACAGTTACAATTAAAATATACAGTAACTATTCCTGCTATCCTACATGTGCCAGATATTATACAACTTTATAACAAAATCTTATACTCATTAATAGTTTCTCTATTAAATAAACTTACTATTAAAATAATATAAGCAATTAGAATAATGCGGTGTCAAAAAATTAAAGAATTTGTGAGTTTAATTGAATTGAAAAAATTTCAAAATGTTCGATTCAATATAAATTTTTTTACTACACTCTATCCTCGTATATAATTCATTAATAATTACTAAATGATTTTATGAAATGACCTATATTAAAAACATATATTTATATACGTATATGTTCATAAAGCAATATACTCTCAAGTAAAATACAGGTAAGGCCAGCCCCATAATAGTACCCTCTTTTAAACAATAATAATTATCAAGTATATAAACCCTAGTCTATATATGTATGTCCAACGTTGTTTATGTATCTATTGTAAACTTTTACTATGCTTTAATCAATCATCTATATATTAATCCATGAGTGAATAATATGATTATTAAAACTATATTATAATAACTATATTATATATCAATTAAAAATAATATTAAAGCTCTTCGTTAGGAATTAAAACCATAAACATGAATTTTGTGTAACTATAGATTCATTCGTAAGTGGCATTATTTTTATTTATATTTAACTTAAAATATACATATTTACTTCATAGCTTTATCCATTATTAGTCATATTTATTACTCAATCACCTTACGTATGGTTAATACTACTAAACATTCATTTCTACGTGTAATTATATTCAAATAATCATCTGAGTGACTTTTACTTTAAATTATTATAATTATATATATTAATAAAATTAAATATATAATAATGTTTATAACAATATTGATATCGCGTAATAACTTCCCTTTTACTCATATCATAGTACGCACTCAGGAACACAATACTAACCGTACCATATCAACACTCCATATAGCAGATACGAAAATCTGACGTCTCTCTGATTAAAATTGTGATAGTATAGATTTAATTTCATGTCATTTTATGAATTTACTATGTTATCCCGGGGATCGACATTTGTTAATCAAAGCCCCTCTCTATTGCAGGGTCATAAAATAAATATATTTCAAAACATACTTGTCTCTGTAAAATGTTGGACTGCTCATATATTAACACTATACGTGATAGAGCACCTACATTTCACTATTTTAAGAGCCTATCACAATTAGGATAAGACCTTCTCTTTGTCGACGGGTCCCTAATTTTAACTCCTATCAACTACTCAGTGTCAAAAGAATTTTCCTAGATCAATATGAATCAAAGAATTTCATTGTTTATTATATATTTTATATAAATATATTTAATCAAAATCTGATAATAAACATGCTGGTAATCAGGATCATAGATCCATCTTAAGGCAGCGTTAAAGAAGGAAATAATGTTTACACTTCACTTGTGCTATCGGTCGAGTATAAAGCTAGTTTTCCCCCTAATATAGTAACATCTGTAAAAGTCTAAACCTACAATAGTAGGTTCTATTATCTTTATTATTGTGCTCAGACATGTAAGTGACTTATCACACTCCCGACTTTAAGGCAAAGCTACGTCTAAGTCCCGCAACCTACGCCTTTAGCGCTTCGGTACATATCTCCGCCGCGTCCCCTAGCCCGCCTAGGCGTGCGCCATCGCATGGAGCTCCAATTAATATTTACCGCGGTTCCCGCCTACGACTCCGCATATTAGTCGTCGCCCGCAGCCGCTAAATATTTCGCTGTTACTCGTACATCACGTACCGCGTTGCGACCGCTATATTGGTGTCCATATTCCCTTCGCGTAAATGATAATGAGTTATAAATATATTTATGTATGATTGTATTACATTAACATTATAGATATATATTATTATAATATATACTCATTATATATATTGTGATATTTATAGTATACTAATATAATATATTAATTATTAATTATATTAAACTTATACTATATTTATATATATATATTATAATTATATATATTATAATATATATATGTAGTGTAATATATATATTATATACTTAATTACGATATAATATATAATATTAAATTAATTAATACTTATAAATTATACTAAGTTATGTAGAATACTTTAATATTTAAATGTATAATATCAACTTTGTAATATTAGACATATTTTATATAATACCATGTGAGTATTTCCAAATCATATATATTATATTTTTATTATAAATATTTGTGAGATATATATATAATATATATACTTTATAATTGATATACATAAAAATCATGATTTTTATTATATCATTATAAGCCATTTTTATAAGACATTCTTTAAAATTTATTAGTTATAAATTAATTAATAGGAATATAAATTTCAATATAACAATTTTTTTCAAATAATATTTAGACAAAATAACTCTCGATATTATTAATCACTTTGAGTACACTTATATTATTTTTATTACTACTCGAGTGGCCAATATTTTTATAAGACTACTTTTATTTCAAAGACTTATTAAATTTTAAAATATTATCTTATTCTAATGTGTGCATTACCATCAAAAGTATATACTGGAGCTATGTTTGTCTATGTAATTTAAGTTTTCGTACTAATTAGTTCGTACGTGTAGTGTCACAGCGTGTAGAGTCTGAACATAAGTGTTACAATAAGATGAATACATAAGACGCTATAAGTGTCTATACACTCGATATAATAGTGAACATAATACAATAGTAATAAAGTGAAAAAAAATATGAGAATACAAAAAATACATAATGTATGATCTCAGATGCATAGATAAGCGTATCTAAATGGTGGACGTACCAGGTCTAGATGTCTCCAGCCTAGAGTAAGAGTCTTTAAACTCGAATATGCTCGATACTCTCCAGTCCTTTTCCCTATAGGTATGTCATATGGATAATTACCTTATTATATGTGCACTTGTGTTCCTATACAAAGAAATGGAGTGATATCCCAATCTATAAGTAATCACAACCACCAAAGTTTTGAGATTTGACACTGTGTGAGACACTCTCACAGTTAACATAGATGCAAATAAATTAATAGGATGGGTAACCCAATGCTACATAACTATGAGTATTTTATAAGTTGATAACTGCATCACTAACTTGAGATCTATACAAAAATAAGCTAGAGACGATTCTATGTACAACATAGTATCAATTGAAGCTCACATTACAGGGCCTGGCATGGTGGCGAATCAGTCACTAGTTATTGACAATGCCCACTACACTATTTAATTGAACCACTGCTCAGCACCTAGTTTGACTCGGCACTCACAAAAGCCTGCACTAATCAGAAGATCTCTTAAGAGTGAGAGTCTATTTGCTTGATCAAATATTTTTGCTTTCAAATGATAAAAGTATCTGAAGTAGAGGTTATTAGTTTTTATAAGTGTGATTGGATAAGTTGAGAGAGTTCTTGATATGTATATTATGGTGTATTATATGCGTAAGTTCTATATAATAGTTTCTCTATAATAAGTAATGTGATCATGATAACTCGATGTGTATTGTGCTGGGTTAGTTGATCGCTACACCTAATATTACGGCCCTAGCTTCCCAAATGTGAGCTCCCAATACTTGCTCTAAATAAAGAGCGCGTTTAATATAAGATACCACACGTAATACGAAGATTCCAAGTGTCAAATGCCACATGTTATTTGAGTAATAGATCCGCGTACGAGACCTAATATGGCCTTTATTTTATATCACTTTGATAGAGTATCTGTTTATAATATGTTGTGCTATATGTATGTTATTGCTCTATCTATGTAGATGTATTAGATAGTTGAATGAGCTTTAACAAATATGGTGAACGACTCCTAATAATTTACAGAGTAAATAAACTAAGTCCCATGAGTCATGTCTTGAATTAGAATTACACCTAAGTATTATAACAATTAGGAGATTTACAATATAATAATGTTTATTAAAAATTATACTCGAAAATGTGACTTGAAGTGTGGAAGTGTGTTGCGTGTGTGAGTGTGATTTATATACTTAAGACAGATATTAAACAACATGATTGGCCTCATACTAGCATCTGAACCCGTGTGGTAGGTGGAGTAGTTAGTGATAATATAGCGCGTAAGTACGCACGTAGATATACTTGCCGTCTCTAGCCGAGCTCGTCACCGGTCTCGTGCGCCCGGGTAACGCGGATAAAATATTGTGCGAGTCCTGGACGCGTTAGCGCATCGCGTGCGTGGGCCAGGGTAGACGCTTTAGGCGGTAGTTATTGTCAACTCAGCGTGGTAAGCCGGCGGCTAGTTATTTAGCGCGCTTATTAGCGGGTATGGGGCTTTGTATTGTCTCTTGAGCCCTTGGTGCGTCTAGCTATTAATGAGACTAGGTTGATTTGAAGAAAGAACTAAACGCTCCCGGACCGAGAATCCGGAGACCAAGTCAAGGCGAAGAAACAATTTCCTTTGCGACTTAAACTCTGCTTATAAGAGGATGCGATACCCGATCCACAGCAGTAGTTACCAGTGTGTGTCAGAAAAGATAATTTATAGAGAAAATTAATGAAGATGTAAGAAAGGAATTTTTGTTTAATACTAGGAAAAGAAAATGTATTTTATCGTAATTCACACTTTGTATAAGACGGTAGCATAGGAGTTCCGTAAGGATATATGACTAGACCGAGGTCAGAACAAATGAAGAGATGCGTAGATCTTACATGCACGGAAAGTATTCGGAGCGTACTAGATATTAATATAAAACCGTTTCCATTTTATCTCAATAGTGATCTTTACTCTGAAATCGAGACGTAATGATATTTATGCTACTCATTACTTTTATTCTAGAAATTAAGTCAATTGTTGTGCAAATAAATCTACTCTCTATCGTGAATATTAGTCTTGAGAGTATAATCGTTTCACCGGGATTGTCCATTATAATATGCTCTCATTCCTCTTATAGCCTAAGAGACACATATCCGGTACACAGATTTGCAGGGTGTCATGTTTTCTGATATCATGTAAGTGTGTGCACTCATCTGACGGTGAAGATCTGAATTGTTTTGAGGCTACGTTTAACTCACGGCTAACTGCGGAACAACATTGAACATAAAGAAAAATAGCAATTACATTCTACCATTCAAAATGAGATAATTTAATAACACTCCGTGAATTTAATTTAACAAATAACTTTAAGAATGAAGAATTAGACCAACTAGTGCCGAAAGGGTATAAATATATTATCTTAATGAAATTTTAATTAATTGTATAATTATTTATAATATAATTAAAACTATATAATAGAGTAATGTGACTGTGTAATAATTGAGAATCTTACAATTGTGTTAGTACTAATGATTAGTGCTCAGAGAAGAATCTTTATATTGCTCTCATTTATTATTATTCTGAAATCCGTAATATACTTATTAAATTACTGTTGCACTAAGAGATGATATGTCAGCATGTAATGTCAATATAGATAACAACTATACAACGTTTTAGTGCAATATAGCTTGTATTGATTTGACGTGGTAGTGTGGCTTAAGGGTCTGGCCTTATAACTTAGTATATTATCTTTGCAAAGTGTGTCTATCGAGCTTTTAAGTTATCGTAAAATATTATGTTCTTTAATAAATATATTCTATTAAAATTATTTTATTATTTACCAGTACTACATATATATGGCTTCTCTATGATATAAAAGGCGCACTTTTTTCACTCTTTACTTCCTAGTTTAGTATATAACAATATACTACATTCACTACGTTTTAAAATTTTATGATTATTTTCACATCTATATTGATTAGTAGGGTGAATGACACGGTTTTGAGTAGATTGTACGAATTCTTTGTCAATGACAATCATGAAAATTTCAAGTTTAGTTAATAAAGTATGTTTTGCACAATCAAAATGGCATGGAGTATTATAATGAGTTGAAGTAATACGATAATTATACCTATCAAATAACTAAGATTTACAGAAATTTTAATAAATTATTACTACATATTGATATGAGTTGCTATTATTCTCGAGTAGTGTGTACGTGTCGCTGAATATGTGGATGTAGCTCGATATACTCTTCGACATGGAAACCGTGCATAATACTAGTCCAGGATTGATAACAAAACCTTGTAGATTGATTGTTCTTTTAGAACTGTGTAGTCGAAGATAAAAGTTCTTTGTTTAAGTGTGTATATATTTAATATCGAGTGTGCTGCAGTGTATGTTAAATCTGTGGGTGTAGGTGTAAGTATTATCCATCGATGTGTAGTATTATCAAGTGATAGAGTGCAACTAATATTAGGTGTATAAAGTGACAGATAGTAAGTAAAGTATATCGTGTGATTTTAACAGCAAAAGCTCGTGTAATCATATTGCGAGGTAGCTTGAAAATTGCTAGAATAAGCCAATGGATGAATAGAGAATGCTTTTTGTATATTAAATGACTTTAGGGACTAAAAGACTAGTTAATATAGTTGTCTGTGCTTGATAGTGTCAGAGCTTCGTGTGCTGTACGACTGATTATAAGCCTATAGAGGACAGATAAACCAGTCTCTCTAATTAAATATTATACAAGAGAAAGACTGTATGCGTGTCTGTGTGTGTAGACAAGAACGTAGAGCGAGAGTGTAGGGGTATGTATGAGTTCATATGTTCTAAATTTAATAAAATCAAGATCTGGACAAAAAGAAGAGCAAGAACAAAGAGAAGAACATAATACATAAAGAGTAATAATAAAAAATATACCAATACATAAAATAATATGTGCAAGCAGAAATAAAAATACATTAATAATAAAAATAAATAGATAAATATAAGAGAATTAGAGAATCTAATAGAAAAAAGATATAAAGTATTAAAACAAATATGAACATATAGTGGAAAAAAAGCATTAATGTCTAACTTAGTCAAATATAACGAAGAACTTAAAGAGCTAGTTTATTATAACATATATTGGATTATTAAGCAATGCTCTAAAGTCGCAAGTAAAGCTAATCGAAAATCAACAAATGTAAAGCAGACATTGTAAATAGTACTAATACGTGCAAGCATATTGTTAAACCTAAATGTATTCTCATTAGTTTCAGCAAATAGTTCAAAGCATGATTAAACAGCGCTAGATATCTATAAAAACATATAGAAAAGAGAACACCACAGTGGTGATAAGAGCCGAGCACGCTTATGTTTCAGATATTCATTCCAAACCCGTTCTACTATCCCTTAGAGTTAGTGAATAAGTCTTCAACGGTATAATAACACCTCATAATTTGCACATCCTCTCTAGGCTAGCATTTTAGACCATGCATTCTACAGGTGAGTGTAAGCAGAACCACTCTGAGTTTAAAAAGCTATCCCTGGAAGCAGGTAGAATTAGGTGGTAATATAAAGTCCATGGGTGTGACATAATAACCAGTAGAAAAGTTGTAACTGAGCAAGATATAGGCATAGAGTAGAAGAACAACTACGAGTCATAAGTCAATAATTAATACCTCCTCTCACAGGTGTTATTACATACGCCTCTTTATTAGAGCTTCTTAAATCTGACACTCTCTCTCGCTTTAATCTTTTCTTTACGTTTATGCTAAAATATATGAATGAGAAGTGTAGATAATATGTCTACAAGTATCACAAGCATATGTGTAGATTATATAATATCTGAGGACGCTAACGCCAACGCTATCAAAAAAATTGAGATATAAAACGCTCTATAAAGTGTGAGAGATGAACCATGTAAATCCCTCAGAAAAGTCTTCTGAGCTGTATATATTCACTATAATATTTCTTGTTTTAAACAATGAAAGGATATAAATCCAGTGCGTATTAATCTAGATTAAAACTAGAATTTATGACATGCATATTTGAGGGTTACAGTCGTCCCAATTGTTAAAATAAAATATGATGAAGAATCCCTTAAAGTATATGCTATGTGATCCAACACTCTATCCAGTAGTTTAAAGCGGAAGTGACTTAAAACGACACATGACACTAGAGTAATATAGACACGTAAAACTACGCCAAATCGACACACAATCCAATGCATAATGAGCGATATCCCTTTGTTGTTAAATGCTATGGGTAATCAGCCACTCCTATTAAGAATTATCCTCGCTCTGAGCGTGCTAATAAAAGGATGCTAAAATGTTTTAGAATACTCATTGTATGTGTAAATAGAAAGATAGATTTACGATCCTGTATCTTTTACTGGTTTGATGCGTTTATTAAAAAGTATAACCATGCGCCCAAACCATTATGTGAGTATAAAAATCAGACACTCTGGATTTTCTTCTTTCTTACATGCATTTTATTTAGTAAAAATTATATTATAAATCAAAAAGCTAAATTTAAGTTTTCAAAAAGTGAGTGTCAAGTAAAAATCGTAAATGTGTTAACATATAATATTATGTGATATGGAGGCCGAGAGCACAGTATTAATTTGCGTATTTATAGAGTACAGTATTTATTTATTTGTACTATGCAAAAGAAAATTATTATTGAATTTAATGATATTACAACAGATATTATAACAATATGAAGCCTTTACAATGCATAGAGGAGTGAAATATATACATATAGAGAAAAGAGACACATAGTTCTTACTTAATAGTGTACTTAAGTTACTGGTTCACTTATCTTACTTGGTAGTGACGTTATCCTTGCCCGACGAATGTAGTGAGCAACAAAATCGTAATTAGTGTGCGCTTACAACCTTCAGGGTCTAGCAGTGTTTACGAACTGACAGTATTGAATTTAGACGAGATGGTAGTGACGACTCATGATATTTTCAATATTAGTCAGCAGACCTATAGGTATAGTTGATACCATCTCCTCAGTAGATGAGCTAGAAATAATGCCGGGTTATCGCACACAAATCTAATATATGTACTGTCCTGTTTCGCCAAATAGATAGAGATGATGGATGAGGGTACGTGGTGCTTGAAACAGCTTATATATAAAGAGAGAGATATAAGATAGTATTAAAGATATTTTTGAAAGCTAACAGTTAGAACTGTAAGACAAAGATGAAAATAGAATATTATATCTCTACGAAGATTTGAGGAAATGTTTTGGTAGGGCAAACAGATCTCATCAAGTGATCTATGTAGAGAGTGAAGTCTAGTAACATGAAGTGCTTACTGCACATTCTGAATTATTAGGTCAGATATGTTATAAAGAGATTCTAAATCCGTCAAGATAGAGGTGCGAGTGTGTGATAGTAATAAATGTAGACATAGAAGTGTGTGAGTGATAGTATCTAGAGTTCAAGCCTAACTATTTTGCTGTATGCAAGAACCATTCGTACTTTGAAAGATTATGATTGGATGTAGGCATAAAGATCATAGTGTGAGTTGTTTGCTGATAAGTAACATGCTGTGATGATATCCGTGTGTTGTGTTTTTTGAGTTTTGTAATGCCTCTGTGTGTGTGTGTGATGTGAGTGGAATGTTGTGAGGCTCTGCCAGCTACATTAAGCTGTTAAAGCCCAAGCGTAGTAGGATGATTTGAAACGTGTTGTTCTCTCCTTTCTCATATGAACTACGATTTGGTGAGTGTGTTTAGAGAATAGTAAAAGTTTAATTTTACATTATTCTTTAAAAATTGGTTCATTAACACACGTTTCATATATGTGTTTATATATGCATAATTATATTGGAAATTGTGCTTGTGTGTGTGGTATGATGTGTGATAGTGGATAGAGTTAGTGAGTGTGGTGTGTGAGTAAGTAAATTTCTAGGTTACTGAAGTCGTAAGTCGAGAGATCTTGTGCAGTGTAATATAAAATACTTTATAATATGTGTTGTTAAAATAGATGTACAGTATGAAATCATGTGGTGTAGTGTGAATAAAGCTAATAATCTACGTGTGTAAAATAAATCTGTGTGTAGTGCTTATATATATATATTAATATAAACTATAATTGTGACTTAAGTAAAATAATGAAGAAGGTTATATATAGTATGTGTAGTATATGGATAAATCTGTTAAGTAAATCTGTAGTAATGAAATTGAGTATAAGTATGTAGATATATTAATATTATATATGTATATAGTATATTTATAAGATTGTATATTGTTTTAGGGGAGGACAGTAAGACAGTAAATATATATATAGATATTATATAAATATATAGTATATATATTAATAGGTATTAATTACATAATTATGGTATATGTATAATTAGATATATATATTATATTATTATTATATAATGATATAATAATTATATCTATATTTATAATATATATATAATATAATTATTAAGATATAATGTATAAGTTATAATATCAAAATAATTAGTATAATAATATTATATAACTATATATATATATTACGATATATATTATATAATTAATATATATATATATAATATAATATATATATAATTAATTTGTATTTAATTTGAGGGCATATATAGTCGGGCTATGACATGATTAGATCATCTTCTTATTAGGTATAGTTCAAATTCCCACTGTGTATTAGACTTGATCGAGAACCTATATATACTCATGAAGATTTGAAAACTATAACTATAATTGATTAAACTACTATTCTATCATCTACGAATTACGCGATGACATAAAGTGTTAACAAGAGATCTGTATAATGTAAAAATGAATGATAAAAATAATTTCTCCTATTGCATCATAGAAATGCAATATAAATATTCATATAATATCAAAGCTCAAAAAACGTGTATGTATATGAAAGAAATATATATCGGAGCTTCAAATGTTATACCTCGAGATAATATGTTATGACCATTTACTGCATCCTATGCCTGTGTCATCTCGCCAAGCGTGATCTTGTTATACAAGGTTGTCAAAGTTCAGAGGTTTGTATATATGTGTCTACTTGTATGGATAGCTATTCTTTCTCGATAATATACCGCAGAGACACGTTATGATCTGTTATTATAAACAAGAAATAAATTAATAAATAATACATAAGAAATATTGAGCCGTAAATAAATAAATATATATTCGAAATTCAATTATTATAAAATTTATAGTAAATAAATGATATGATCAATAATGCAATGCGAAAACTTCATATATATCGAAAGGAGTAGTAAAAACATTCTCTGTATAAGAACAATAATTATATTATTGTACTATACTATTGTCACAATAAAATAAAACTATCAGTGATCTAACAATTCATATAGGAGATCTCTCTTCATTACATCTCAGCGCTCCTTCGTTACATTTCATACATCATATCAACGTAGCGTCATGCTCATGAAGTATCAATACTTCATCTACATTTTTGCTCTCTCTCTATATACATTTACATTTCAGAATTGATTTAACATTAAAATACAGGAAATAAAATCAAAATCACTTTAAAAAAAATAAATCATTAAACTACTCAATGTTAAAATAAATAAATATAAATATAGAAGTATACATTGTAGTTCTCTAAACAACTCAGCAATATTAATTCATGGAGACTGTTGATCAAAACAGAATTAATAATTATTAGCTGTTGTTGTATACATACTGTTCTCTAGAATCTAAACATTCCATTTGTAGAATGACCTTACTTGTCAAAATTTTGTACTATTTTAACTAATAATATTTATATTGTTTACAAGAGTAAACTAGACATTAAATTTATGAGAACTTTTAAAATGAGCAAATGCAAATATTCTAGGTTTGTATATTTAAAGTAATTCGTTTTGTGAGTTTTGGCTTTCATTTAAATTACCTAAAGGGTCACAATATACTAACTACATATATATTATATACTTACTAGATTATCTATAGGTATAAAATGGGCTAATATTATGAGATATAGTATATATAAACTACTAAGTTATATTATTAATTAATATATATAATTATTAATTATATAACTCTATACTTCATAATATATTAAATGTAGTAATGTTGATGGTAAATATATGATGATAGTAATATATATATAATATATAATATTATATATTAATAATAGGTATATAATTAAGGTGAGTATAGCGTAATATATATATGCAGAATATTATCATATTATATATATTTTATGTAAAGTAATGTTTATTAAGTATTTAAAGTAGATAATTGTATTAATATATATTAATATATTATAAATGTTATAGGTATATATATTTAAATATTTATATATATATATTATAGTAAGATATTTTTATAGGTATATAATTTTAAATATATATATATATTGTAGTGATATATTAATTTTAATATACTATATAACTATATATAATATATAGTGTACTTTAATATATAAAATATGGGACTTATGGTAATATATTATTAATAGTATATAATATATTTATACTTGTATATATAATAATATAAATATTTATTATTATTAAAATATGTATTAAGATATAATCTCATAAATTAGATGTAATTTGAGTGTGATGTTAATTTTTATGAAAAATGTTTGATTTAGTTAGTATAATTATTATAATTATTTAATTATTTTAAGTTTATATATATTAATATTACTTGGTATATATTATTATTGATATATTATTATAATATTAGTGATTAGCAGGATGTTATTGAGGTTACTACTCCCACGTGCGTCATAATTAGTGATTATCATATGAATTAGTATATCTCCTATCTCTATAGCTGAGCGGCACACTTCCTCTCGCAACCGTCCCGGCTATAAGAGAATTAGCGATACTCTGCATTTCAAAACTACTTCTCATGTGACTCAGAACTCCCGGCTCACCATTATATTTATCTAGAGGCGACCTAACAGGTATACAATAACCATCTCTCGCCCCGTACAATCCAAAGATGTCCGCAGGTGCGGAGTGATTCTGTTCTCTCCCTGCAAGAGAGGTCTTATCTGCTCGCATATACTTATTTGGATATAGAATAATGATGGATAGCAACGGGAGAAGCCGTTCGATGAAAAACGATATAAATGCTGATGACGTAATTATTAAAGAGAGTAATATGTGTAGAATCAATTGTTAAGTGATAAATGTATGTTGTAATCCTGACTAGAATAGAATTTATTTAATCGTTTATATGATATGAAATGGTGGTTGAGCAATGTGTGTGCAGATTGTCTGGCAGGAGACGAGTAATATATGTACGAAAAATCTCAACGATTTGTCCTATTCTATCTGATCAATGTCTTCGTCATTAAGAGATCCAAGGTATTAACCTTTCTAAAAGATTAAGCAACTCTGCTGGTGACATAAGATTTAAATAGCAAGGGTTAAAAGGCCTACCTCTTTGCCCTCCAAGAAATACTTCCGCTCACAACAGTACGGGAACGATTGACACACTCATTATAGGTCCGCGTTGCACGGATTGTCGAACCTACAGGGTCCAAGGGTGCGAGAATGGTGGGAGAGAAGCGGCGCACGTGGGGCAGGTGCGGTGTAAACGTGATGGTACGTGTGTCTCAGATGAAAAGCAATGGTGTCGACTTACAGTTCTGCACGCTTGGTGGAGCGCGCGTCTGAATCGAATAACAGACGAATGTGCGTTCATAGATCATCAGAAAGAAGGCGTAAAGATGCCGGTAATAGAGCGGAGATACTCTTCGAGCATATCACCGTGATGGTCAATAACCATTTGACGCCCATGCCTCTCTGAAAAAGTATTAGGATAGATATGTGTACGTCATGATCGCTTCGGCTCACACAGAGTAAACCGGAATTCTATTTGGTCAGTGCGCCGTTTCCTTCCGTCATAAAAACAGAGGTATCTTGATTGGCTACACCACCACTATGTGATGGGTTGCCGAAAATTAGTTGCCGTATGCAGAAAATTAGGAATTAAGGGTGAGCCAAGAAGATAACTCTAAGTTTTCGTCGTGCGGCATATATATTATTAGTTTAAGAGATCCTCTGCCCAAAAAATGAGAGATTATAGTGCGGTGCTCTGCATCCCTATAGAAACAAAAAGGTCAAGGCCCTACAAGATGAAGCCTGTCTCAAGACTCATGAGTCATAGAGACGTTCACAAAGCAAAAGCTGCTTTCAAAGAGTCAAAAATCCTAGTATTCGTGCAGGGCGGACTCCATGCCGAGTTGAGCGTCCGGATCAATCTGCGTACTACTGCCTCGGCGTCCAATGAAAAGATAATTAATACTGTAGAGGTGAATGATAGGAAACCTATTATTTTAAACATTAGTTATAAGTTTACAATAAACAGTAAATACTAAATTTGGAAAGGTAATTTAACAAATTTAATTTCAAATTTATTATTAATAAGTATAAAGATGAGAATTACATAACGTGAATTATATCTCACATAAAAAGAAAATATATACACTATAAGAGTATTTATAATAATAATATAAGATACGTATCTATCTAAATATGTTTCTATTTGTACTTTAAGTGAAACAAATGTTGAAATATGTGTAATGCACCTTATACCCAGCGGGCTCAATACTCGAAGGCCTCTAATCTGCGACTGCAATTGTAATTGGTATAATGTCATCTGGTACATCGTATTCAAAGTATACCGTTGTCGAGTGTGCGAGAATTGGTACACAAGAATTGTCACTATATTGCTAACTGATATATTAATCGGAGTGTCCGATGCGCGGCTTAAGAGTGCGTGGTCGAGAGGACATCTCCCTACAAAACTGCTGTATTAAACCAGTATATAAATGTTTCATGTGACCCCACCAGATGAGAATCTAAATGTCATCATATGGTCTGGGGAGGGACACACCGCCGAGTGGCCAAGGTATGTATTATGTACTACTCACTCAGACCTATCCAACGACTTTATTGATTGTCAGCAAGAATACTTCAAATCATACTCAAAATGTATTCAAATAGTTACGAAGACAACTTAATATACGTTTAATACAACATCTCAGCTGGAGCGGGCCGTCGAGTGATATCGAATTGAATCATTCATTTTCATTCTTAATTATTATGTTAAATGGGAGAGTCTTTACCTATAATGATAGTGTGTAGGCAAGTTCGATGTTTCAAAGAAAAATTGGTCGCATACAATTTATAATCGTTTCATACTCCATGCAGGTATGCCGTCCGCTGTAGGTAAAAAATATCATTGTGATTAACGTAATCAGAATTAGGTCGACCTCAAACAATATGATAGAGACCGGATATCCATACTAATCCAATGTGAGCGAGACGAACATGGGGTTAGGTGAATGAGTAACAGCGCTCCTTCCCATACTTCATGCATTAGTGAGTTCTCATCAGCCGACATAAAGTGTTGATTGTCAGTGGGAAGTTCGAAAGTATTAAGCGTCTTTCTGGAAAATAATTTTGCCATCATAAAGTGTGAACTTACTATTAATTTGCGTAATGAGCTAGTGTAAAATGAGTTAGAGGATTGTCTGCAATTATCTTGTCGCATATATCTCAATCGCCTTACAAAGACTACTCTTGCTAGAAAGGATATAAAAATCTAGTGTATTGGAACAAGTGCGACTGCACCCGACTGGATTAGTAGATAAGGTGATAAACAGAAGTTGATTATTTCAATACCCTAAAAACTGCGAATGACTTACATGGCAGTGTTGCAGCAATCTTGATTTCTTGATATCATTGTTGTAGGGGACTTCTGATCTACTCATAGTTTCTTGGAGAACCCGTGTTCTTCGACGTTGCGCAGGTAAAAGTTTTACGCATACTACTAGTTTTTAGATGTACGCCCGGTTTCCTTATAATTAGAAAGTTATTTTTAAATCTTTCCATTAGTTTCTTCAAATAAAGACGTTGATGAGGAGACGTTGCAACATTAAGTATTGAATGCGGTGGTAGATAACACATTAAGGTTGTACATTCTTAAGAGAGACGCATGGCTGCATTATATGTAGTATACCGTTCGTTTAATCGACTCATATAAACAATGTGCATATATCGCTCACATTCACTATTTTAAAGTGTGTGTAATTTCATTTTGAAAATATATTGATGCAAACTCACTTGAACATACGACAATTTGAACGCGACACGAGACTATAAGATATATGTATCACAAATCTCGATAGAAGAGATATGGAACATAGTTATTTAAATACATAGGTTAGATAACCTTCCATACTCGGTTATTTAATTTATTATTTAATGTATATATATGTTGTAACATTACAACGAATATAAGTATTAAATAATAATGCCAAACCTTCTCATATTCACGATGCGCCCCTGATATATAGTATATATTTATATATATAATATATTATATATTATATTTATGTAGAGAGAGTTTAACACAGAATCGATTTAGATATTGTCTACTAGAGTATTATTATATATATATATTATATAGCAATATATAAATTTAATTAATGACGGAATTATGTATTAGGTAATAGCCAGTCCAGCTATAAAATCATTATTATAAAAGTTATTTATTTATATATAAATTATATATATAGTATTATATAGCAGTTCACTAATAAGGTAAGTGAGAATATTAGCGTTTTATGGCAAAGACTTTATTAAATAAATTATATTTATAAAAAACATAATATTGCATAAAATAGCTATATAATAATTATTTAAGTATATATAACTTAAAGATATATAATATATTTCTTTATTAATATATATTATAACCTAATATAAATAATAAATTATTCATATATAAATTATACGTATATGAGTGATATAAGCTATATATAACTTATAATTTATTCACATTTTTCTATAAATACATAAGTAAGGTGCGGCAAAAAGCTACGGATAAACTTTTTTTTTGATTACCTACACGTGTACAATAATAGTCCGCTATTTCCTGTAACGACCTCCGCACCTTACCTAGCTATGTACGCTGACCACCATTCTGGTAATGAGCGCCGCTCGTGATGACGGTATAACTATCGTAATACTAAAGAGCTAGAATAGTGTACCCACCCTTACGATATAATATATATATATATATATATTTATATATGAGTAGTATATAGTAATTTATATATATATTAATATATATATATTATATAGTATTACCGTATATATATATATATATAATATAATATTATATATATATAATATTATATATATATATAGGATTATATATATATATATATATATATAATATAGTTAATTAAACTGAGCTGTAGGTTTCAAGGGTACATTATAATGCAATAGTAGACAAGTTACAGTTACTCTATATAGGATAATTTGTATCATTAATACTCTATAGATAACAAGATACTCATATAGAAATTATTTTAGTGATTACAAGTAATATACCAAGTACATTATAGTGATATACATATACCTTAATCAATCAAGGTTAACTTTATTTATTGAAAGATAAACATGTGCCTGTATCCATAAAATTATATATATTATATATAATAACTTAATACATTATATATATATATATATTTGTGAAAATCTCCAACACACACCATCACTAATATTCACACTGTGAGTCTGCCGAGCTGATTTATATATATTATATATAATTAATATTTATATAGATATATATAATATATATTATATATATATGATATATATATATATTAATTATAATAATATATATTATATATATATATAAATTTATATATATAGTATATATATAAAAATATATAGATATATAGTTATGATTGAAGTCTAAGTATATATATATAATAGTATATATAATATAATATATATATATATATAATATATAATAATAATATTATATATATATTATATTATATATAATATATATATATATATATAACTATATAATTTAAATGATTTATATAAATTATATTATAGTAATATAAAATCCTCACTAATTGAATTATAATACTTACAAGCATCAGTATATTCAAGGTATATATATAAAAATATCTATTAAGTGTTACACGTTTAAAAGCATTATTGCATATAATTAATGCGCACAAGAGTTCGATAAGATTAATAAAGAAAGAACATATATTGGGAAGGTAAAAGAAATTACAGCCTTCTCCTATGGGTATTTGAACCACTCACAGGTCTTCGAATTGAGTGAAAGCAATGTATAATCTCGCTGGCTTTACCACTGGACCATCACCCAACCGAAAAGATCTGCATTTTCCAAATAGCACATTGACAAAATTGTCCTCATACTCGACGAACATTATAGTGCCGTTTTCAGCTCCTAAAGGTAGAAAAGGCCTCAAAGTAACCCATATAATCACAGGTATGGTTGCGAGTACATCACAGGACGTTATATGGTTCGTCGCCACTCCGTATTCATCCATCAACACATAGCGTCGAGTAATATGTGAACTTGCTGTTATAATTTACTTGATTATGTGATGGACTGGTTTTCGTTCAATAAATCGCAAATATCCGTATTTGCGTACAGTTAACAGATGTTACGTATTATACATTGGTTTTCTCCAGAACAACTGCCAGGCGTTACTCCGATATTCCTTTTTTTATAACACATAATAGTATATGACAGTCCTGTTCTTCTTTTTACTTGCAAATTTCCTCACTAAAATTCTTCATAAGTCTTTTATCACCCTATCCATATACTTTATAAGTCATCTTTAATATTACATTATTTCTATAGATAAATTAAATGTATTATGTAATTTAACTATTTATTTTCAAATTGGATAACATTTGAGGAAACTCATAATAATAAGTTTAATTCTATAGCTCCGCAAGTTCCCCGGTAGGCTGCTTCGAATAGCGATGTTTTAAGGATGATGACTCTTCGCCGGTTTTTATTTCAATTCCATGTTTGTTTTCAAAATTAGTTTATTATGTGTCTTTGTTTATTATGTGTTTTACGAGATAATATAGATCTATTCTGGTTACTAGATTGAGAGTTTACACAGATTCCTTTTAAATAATCGATTTGTCTTAGTTGCCAAAATCAAACTGATTTTGTTATCTCTATAACGTATACAATGACAAAATCCCGAGTTTGAGAATTTAAAAGTTAAGAAACGCATTAAACCACAAGTTTGCCATAATTTGATGAATTATAAGTTTATTATAATACTAAATACTTTTCTGATATAACATAATTTATCAGTCATTCTTGTATCTTACATTAGGAATTAGCTTATATATATAAGTAATATATATACTTAAGGAAATTTTAATTATTAATTACTAGAAAATGAATATCATATTTTAACGCATATATTAATAATAATGAATAGTAAATATATATATATTATATTTATATGAGTTATCTCTATATAATAATAATATGATCTAATGTTAAATAGATAATAATAATAATATATTGAAATAAAAGAATAATATATTAAATAAAATTAATATATACAAAATATATAAAAATAGTGCGGATGGGACGATTCCAAATTTCCAGCCGATGCCGATTCCAAGATACCGATACCAGTTCAAGAAGTGCCACGATTGCGCCGATTCCGGATTCTTAGCAATCCTCTCGAATTATCCGAACTGATACGTCTAATTACCTATTATATTACTCTAAGTTATACTAGTGATATATGATATCATTATAAAACTAATTACACTTTCAGAGGTACAAAATATTTTTACCTAATTCAATTATAATTAACAAATATAACAATAATATATAAAACAACTTAATATAGATAATATTATATTATTACTTACAATTATGATCTGCTATTACATTACTTATTATTTCAGAATATAATATATATAAATTATACTACTAATTAAAACATATATACGTAGAATGGCCATACATTATTGTCTAAATACTAAAGCAATTAAAGAATTAAAAAACATTTACTTTATATATTATATGTTTATAGTTATTCTCTTATATATTCTCATTTCAGTCCCATACAATATGTATAATATTAGTTAATTAACTTTTATTTATTAAACATTGGAAAAACTAATAGAAAATAATTCTAAGAATTTTATTACAATCAAGATGAACAATTTTGTCTTTTTTGTTAAAAAATAGAAAAATTTCTCTCTTCTTAATTACTAAAAAGTAAGATCTATGAAGCAAGTGAAATTATCATATTACTAGTACAAAAGACAAATGATTCTTAAAAATGATTACGGTGCAAAAAGCTAATTAACATTTCTGCGCCCAGTTGTCTGCAGTGGCGAGTCTTCCTGATTTTTTTAGGAGAATAAATTGATCCTCCAATTTCGGACGAAGTAGTCTTTTTTAACACTTTCAGCGCGTTATAAAATGGGGTCGAGCTTAAATATTGTCTAGCAAGGACACCCAAATGCTGAAAGAGACCTTTATTCGATGACAGGTTTTTGGTTAAGGGACTTCTGAATTTTCCATATTGTGGCTTCAGGTCTGTTGCCATCTGAGACAAACCTTTTTTATAACCAATTCATACAATTTTTCATATTATTTTGGGAGTTTCTTTATTAATATCCTAGAAAAAAAAATCTTATGAATATATGATGTTTTTAAAGTCTTATTCTCTTTAAATTCCCGAAAAAAACAGCTTTCAAAAAC
Source organism: Trachelipus rathkii (assembly GCA_015478945.1). NCBI lineage: Eukaryota > Metazoa > Arthropoda > Malacostraca > Isopoda > Trachelipodidae > Trachelipus > Trachelipus rathkii. The sequence continues at coordinate 9,543 of JABUQX010092004.1, read as the reverse complement.
TGAAGTTAAAACTATTATCTTCAGTATCATTTTTGTCGCCCTATTCTGTTGATAGATGAGAAGAATCTGAGATTGGTTTAAAGTTGCTGGAAACTGTTGTCCGCTTCCGTTCCATACAAACACTATATCTTCGCACACCATTGCTTAAGAATATCTTTCCACTTTTTTATTGTTTATTCATCCTCAAGGAATGTAGTTATAAAGCGTGGATCAAGATATTTAACTTCAGTTGCTTAGCAAAGCACAAGATTATTATTCCAGTAAGGAGTAAATGCTAGCTAATCGTATCCTTCTTTCACTGTAATTCTGTTGTGCTATGGCTGATAGCCCGCTGAAAACAGACCCAACCTCTTATGTATCTCCTTTCATGAGATAGTCCTTTTTTCCTCGCTCCATCATTAATCAAAAAAAGACCTGCAAATCATCTATTACATGTTCCAATTTTATGGATTATTGCCACTGCAACATTGGAATTTCGCTATTTAGGCTCAATAAATGTGTTACACTAATAATAACAATCAATATTTTAAGATATCTTTAGCAGATTTATTATCAAAAAACTTTCTCGATTGTTTTCTTAACATGGCAGGTTGTGGAATGAATTCAACGTGCAAGTATGAAACATTAGCGCATTTGTTATTTCCATAGAAATTTATTTGAAAAGCAATATGACTAACTTGGCCTATATACTCACTATTGCTCGCTTTGTAACATTCTCCCGCGAATAAATACTTGTAGCATTGTGTTAAAGTTATAAATATAGTTTGATATTCCTTGTTGTTTATTTCTTCAGCAAATAGCTTGAGGGCGATGTGATTAACATTTGCACATAGTAGTAATCTCAAGTTATAGTATTTATAATCAGTATGGATCATATATATTTTGAGTATTATTATTGACATATCATTTGTTTCTATAAATATATATTATAATAGCATCATTTTGAGAAAATCATAGTTTGAGGTTCATAAAATAATGTTCGAAAACAAGATAATTAGTATTTCTCACTATTAGTAAGTAAATTATACTACTGCTTGTATTATGTAATATATCATCCGGCAGCTAATTTATATTAAGTGTGTAGTGACGTTATATAACGCTCTTTTTAACAAAAGTGACCCCAAGTTTAAATCATAAGAACTTTTAATTTTACTTAGTTAAATGTTAATAAGCTAATTTCGTTTCTCATTTTTACGAAGTTCTTCCATTATATTAGTAAATAAAGAAAATTACATACTAAGGTTTCAATTTTTAATTTCCATTTACTGAATTAGTAAATAGTAATATAGTATTACGTAAATAGTAAAATGTTAAAATAATAACATCGTAAATGATAAGTGATTAAGATATTTAATAATATAATTTCTTAAGTTTATAGCTCCAATTTAATTACAATAAGCATTTTATAACATGGATCTTATCGACTCTATATATTTACATAGCTATTTAAAGATGAACTTTTAACGATAAGCTGAGCTTATTATGTTTTATATTATATAATAATATTATCTCAAACATAAAGTTTATTTAAACAAGTTAAGAAATTATCTAAATAATGAATTATACAAGAGTGAAAGATAACTTTCGGAAAAATATAAGTATGTGTTTCTTTGACTAAAATTATTCAATAGTAAATTATATATAAATTTGAATCAATCAAATAAAATAATTATTATTGTAATCTAGATGTACATAGGAATATATTAATAATTATAAACTAAGAAATTTTAATTTTTCCCATTAAAATTAGGGTCAATGATAGGATCTAATTATTTTTCTGAATATTTTTAGCCGTGTTATTCTCCGAATTCCTACGGTAATATCTCTATGAAAAATAGATCCTATATATATTACCTCATTACTCGATATCCGTATGCCGACAATCCTATGATTATTTAATCGTCCTATACGATCCTAACTGTATAATATAATAACTCAACTTGGTTGCCATAATATCATGCCAAAAGAATTTAGCATGTTTATTATTTAATTGATACTCATATTCAAATAAGTATAATAATATTAAAGAGTTGTTGTATTATAGGGGATAGCTAGCACTACTATTATCACCTAACTATAACGAGTATAAGGTACCTTAATTCTGAAGAAATCTAAAATGACTCCTATTACTTTACATCCAGTCTAACGTCTCCTCAAACCCTATAATAATGAGATACTATCTATACTATATTTTTACAAACGGAGTAGAGTAAAATAACTTTAAATATAATATAAAATGATATATATATATATTATATATTTAGAATATATACGTATATAATTACATTAAACTATATATAGTATACCTATGATACTATTATATATATAACTACTATATTAGTATATATATATTATATATATATAGTGAATATATATACTATATATATATATAACTAACATAATTTAATATATCTATATATTATTGTATAATAAATATATAATAGTATATTTAATATATATTCAATATATAATATTATTTTAAATATAATTATACCTATAATAAAAATTATTATCAATATATTTTCTGTATTCAACTCTAAATAGCAGGAGTATCTCAAGTATATATATATATTATAAACTATATATTAATATTAACTTATAGTATATATAATATTATATTATATATATATATATACATTATATATATATAAATGATAGTATATATATATATCTACCATATTTATATATACATCTAAATATATATATAAATTATATATTTTATAATTTAAAGTATATATATATATATATATATTGATTATAGATAATATATATATATAATATATATACTATTTATTAATTATATATGATTATTAATATGCATATATTTTAAGTTTATTATATATATCATTTCCTATTATATAGTATATAAAGAGTATTTATTGTATAAATATGATATATATATATTATATATATATATGTATATTTTAATAATAGTTTATAATTATATTAAGTATAGAGAGATATATATAGATATATATATATATTATATATATTATAAATTAATTTATAAAATCGTTAGGTTCGCTACTGTCGTATATGAAAAATTAAATTCCTATTGTTATCTCAGCTCTCATACCTCATATGTCAGCGTTCTTGAAAAATACTGATACACTAGAAAGGCTGCGAACGAAAGGACGCTCAGCCATGGTCATACCAAAATTCGCGATTCGTATGATGACTATTCTTGAATTGATTATTATAATTTTATCTTGAACGAAAATGAAATATGATTCTGGTGATAAACTAAATTAAAATATATTACATTAAATAAATAAATAAATCTCAATGAAGAGAGAGAGGGGATGACAATCAGCCAATAGATTTCGAAAAGGTATATGTTTCGTGTTCGTACTAGATTGTATATCTATGTGGGTTGTGGGACGCTGTGTTGTGTTCCCGCGCGCATCGGAAGTCACACAAAAGAGCGTAGGCAACAGGAACCACAACAAACAAAAATTCCGAAAAAAAGACGTATAGTAAAATAATAGGTTTAAAGCCCGAGGAAAGGACGAGAAGTAAGAATAGTAACGACTAAGAGAATATACAGCGTTTAGAGCCTAAGGGACCTTTCGTGACGTCATATTTCCAAAATTCAATCACACGACTCCAAATCCCAGTACGCATAAGTAAATCGATCATATAGTAGAGCACCGGCAGCCATTATACCTCCAATCTCCATTCTTCAGAACTATGTCTTTCATAATCAATATAATTATTATATATATCATAATATATATACTATATAATAATATAATATATATAATATATATAAATATATAATATAATATATTATATATAATATGATTATATAATATTTATATAAGTGTTGATATCTTACTATAGTATAATAATAAATGAGTTCATATCTACAGAATTATTACTTGAGTTAATAGTTATATATATACATTATTATATATTTATTAGATTATATTATATATTTTAATATACATATATGAAATAATTCTTATATATATTATATAATAAATATAGATATATGATAATAAAATATTTAATATAAAATAAGTATATGAATATATATAATAATATATATATAATAGTTAATTAGTAAAATAATATAATATATTATATATATAGATAATTAATATAGTATATAGATAGATAATACTTAATAACTATATATATATATATATATATAATATTATTAACTTATATAGGGTATTAGAATGCTCATTATAATCATATATATATGCATATAGTAATTATAGTAATATATTATGTTATTATATATAATAATATATGATATATATACTAAATATATATATATTATATATATATTATATATATAAGTAATATATATATAATACTTACATTTATTTATAAATTGTATATATATATTAAAAATCTTCTTGCAGTTCATGTCTGTAGAAGATTTCATGAATTTCTCCTATATAGTATATATATAACTAGAGAGAAATACACTATAGAATATTAAAAAAAAAAAAAAAAAGTCTCACAGCAGGCAATGCATCGAAGCCTGCAACACAATAAATATTTCACACCACTCTCTGGAAACAATTATGAACACTTCCTATACTGTCCTTCATTAAAACAAATGTCACTCCTCAACTTTCCTATTTCTGAAATACTTTTTACATCCAAGTTTTTTATTTAATAAAAAGTGAAAAAGGAAAGGTTTTTAATAAAAGACCGTCATAAACAAATCATAATTATTTTATTATAAGACATTAATATTTGGCTTCCGACATCGCAGGGAATATATGTATCTGATATATATAGTCTAATATAAGTATATATATTATATTACATAAGACATAGATGATATATACAGATATACAGATATATACATATTAGATATATATAATATAGCTATATACATAAATATAGTATATATTATTATATATTACTATATAATATAAAATGAATATAATACATTATAAAAAATACCTTTTAATGAAGATATATAATATTTTATATATAGTATTATTATCGTATTAGTATTTTTATACTACTTATAAGTGGAATATATAATATATATGATTATATATACTATATATACTAATAATATTATATATAAATAATAATGAAACACACTCAAAAGTTTACAATCAATACGATGTCCTAATAAACACGATCGTGCAACGTTACCGCAGGAGTATACCTTGGCAGGGTGCGTAAGAGCTACTGTACTTATACTACAAAGTGTTGACCAATAGGACGTCGCGTATGATCGTCGCACTGTATACGTCGCTGAAGCTTGACATTTCATCTCACCACACATCCTCCGCAGGCTCTCTCGTAATGAAACTGTACTAATAACGATGTCACACATTCGCAAAGGGCGAACGAAAAGCGACGTCGAACTTTTACGTTAGTTGTGTACTAAATAAGGGGTAAGTTTCCTTATCTTCCACAAATATAGCTTTTCTTTCTTTAAATTATTATTATACTATTTATACTATAATATATAAACTACTAAACTAAAACTTATACCTCTATTATCTCCCATAAAGGTACTTATCTCTTTTACTATTGAATATGGGTATATATTAAATTCTAATATACATATAATGTATAACTATATATATATATAAATATATAATAGTTATAGTATTACTATGTTATCACCTTCTACCATCCTTTTCTTCTGACCCAAGAACTGGGAGTTCTGGTAAGTTTGTTATCCGAAGCATGCACCGGAAAACAGAAATGTTGTCGAAAGAATATTGAAGTCATGTCGAAAAGAAAAAAAGCCCAGACCTTACCGACCCCCTTCTATGTAACCTGCTTAGTGAGAAAGCTCGTGCAAGTCAAGGAAATCCACCCTAGAAGATCCGTTTCACCCGGGACCAACGTACGGACCCTCACTATGGCATAAAATCAATCTCTTCAATGTTGAGTTCATCCCTTTGACCGCAGGTGGGCTACCAACCATAACTCATACAATCAATCCCCGTTTATTTCACTACTCTATTATCCATTCCTTTATCTTCTCGCCTTTGCCAAACTCACATCTTCTCTCCTCCAGGCATTCCTTTTCTGACCTACGATCCACTTTTCTTCCGTCTCCCATTCCGGTCGATTCCCAAACACCACTCACCGCTATACGATCCAATTACCAACCGACTACATTCATCCGTTTTACCACCGATGCCAAAACCTATCTACACGTACTCATTTATTCTCTCGTTTACCCCTTTCTCCACACGCACAACAAATTCTCTTAAACGTCCATTCCTCATTTTTCATCAATTTTCCATCACCTAACACTCACCTGAGATTGTCCATCTGAACACATTGAACTTGGTGAGATCTATCACCTCTGTTGTTTCCAGACCATAGGTTCTCGAACTACTATACATTAGCACAGTTAACGATACTGCTCTCATGTAAGACCCTATCGCATTCAAGACTTATACCTTTACATCCACCAAGGATTTTTTATTTGCACCATCCACCTTCCTGCCATTTACAACTTCTCCTACTACACTCTTGCATCGATCCGTTCCCTTCAATCCAACATATATCCTAAATATTTAAACTGAGACACTTGTCCTGCTGTCACAATCTAACTATAACCGTTCTACACCGAGGACAGTTCCTCACTTGTATTCTACCGTTTACTTTCAAATTTCTCCTTTTACACACATTACCCAAATCTCCTCTACCAATCCTCTTCAAACTCTCCTTCAGATTCGCCACACAAAGAGAAATTATCCTCATATAATAAAGTGAGGAAAACCCTCCACTCCATTTCACTGTCTCTAAGTCACTTTAACACCATCCCCCTGCCACCCCACTCTAATTTTTGTTCGTAACCCCAGTTCCATATACATAATTCGAATAACCAAGAAGACAATTAACACATTCCCTGCCTCCACTCCGCTATTAATATCTAAACAATCACTTTCGAATCTATTTATACTTACACATGCTTCAATAAACGTTATACAACTTTTTGATTCCATTCAAAGATTACACCACACCATGATTATGTCATCTATAATGGCAATGAGAGATCCTTCCGCTATCTCAACTCCTCATCAATTTATGCCCTGTTGGCAAAACATCCAATAAAACCTAAAATAGCCCAGCTGCATTCTCCTCCTTTCATTTTTCCCAACCATTTGTTCCAATGTAAAGAGTTGTGATCCACACACCTCTACCACTTCTAAAACGCACTTGTTACTTTCACCAAATCAGGTCCCTTCAATTTTTCGACTCACTCTTATCGACCGAGGGAATACCAGCAGGTATAGTCTCCCTACAGAACACTCAATTAACTAATCCCCTAATAATACCTACAGTTATCCTTATCCCCCCTATACCCTTATATAATAGGTACTATTAAATACTATACTCCTGTCTCTCCTCAGGATTCTCTCACCCCAAATAAACGTCTGTTGTTACACAATTTCCAATTCCACTCATTCACCATCTGTGGGAATTAAAGTGAATATATATAATATAATACGTATATATATATATATATAATATATAGTATAATATATATTATATATTAGTATAATATAATAATTATTACGATATAAAGTAAGTCTATCATATATATATAGTATGCATATATGACTGGACTGGTTGTCGAAGATTGGTGAACGGAGTGTAATAAAATATAAGAACGACGAGAAAACGGAGACAAGATAATACTGAAAGAAGCACAGAGAAGAAAACTGAAGGCTTCAATAAATTTTTTAACAAAAAGTCTAAAAATTGGTATTTACATTTGGCTTTTTAATAAATGAGGGAACCTAAAAATAGGGTGTAACAATAAAAATTTTACTAAATGAATGACTCTGTTTTTAAATTTTATACATGGATTACGAATTTCATGAAGGAGGAAGGGGGATGGATGGAGAATAAATTTAAAAACGTTATTGTTAAATTTGTGAAAAATAATTAATAATATTATTGATCCATTGATACAGAAAAATATTTTCGAAGTTTCTTTATTTTTATATCCTGAATTGGAAGGATGAGGTGTAAAAATAAAAATTTCTTCTTTTGATACATTAGCTGTCATTTCTCATTGTTTAATATAATATTATTATTTACAGCAATAATATTCATCATAAAATTTTCATGTCTATTCGACAAATATAATAATGGTGCCTCAGAAAGGGGATACTCAGAGGAAATACTCCAAGATGTCTGGATAAGATCTTCCTTTTCCCTAAGGAATTATTAAATAGAAAATTATGACGTTCTTGATATGTAAGTAGTTAAAGCGGTAATTAATAACAGAATATTAATATACTAAATTAAAGTAGGGTGAATGAGAATCGTAGTTTTGCCGGACAGATTAGCGACACATATTCAAGATCATTATGAAGAAAATACACCTCTTTTCGTCTGGCACTAGGGCAGGAACTACTTATATCAAGTGTTTTTTCTTTCCCACGAAAAAGCTGTAGAAAATAATCAGAATAATAATTTATAAGCACCATAGACACCAACGATCTAGTAATAAGTAGTAACATACTGGAGACATAATTTGATTATTGAAAACTAGGAGAATTTTTCGAAATTTATAAACAATTATTGTTGTGATAATCAAAATATTAAAAATAATTATTTTAGAACTTAATAATAATTTACCATTTTAAATTCATGACCTATTATCTTTTGTTATTTTTTTATAGAACATTATATATACATACAATAATTTAATAATTTTAAGCATGATATATATAATATGATTAATAGTATAGATAAGGGTTTGTGTATGAATCAATAAAAATAAGTGTCTTTAAGATAGACATTTGTATGGTTAGTATTCTTTTAAGATATTATTACCATGAAATTGTAAATAGTTTAATACGAGATTTAAAAACTTTATTTGGTGTACAGCCAAAGAATATAAAGCATATAATAACATATTTTTGTAAATGAAGTTTAATAAGATTGATTTGAATGTTAAATATCATATAAATTAAAACTTTTTATAAAAGAGTTTTAAGTGAAATGAAGCGCGTCTTAGGTCTCATAATAAAATAATAATAAGGAAATAAATTAATATGGTAATCTAAATTTTCTACTTAATAAATAGGTAATAATATATATAAACATGCAATCTAGACTCGTCATGTAAATATGGTGTGCGATGGAGCTGCTGTTGGGCTGCAAGTTGATATAATAGAGTATATAGAGGTGATTACAATTTAATTAATTATGTATTGTCATTAACCTCCTTATATCTATCACCAGATATTAATAATAGGTCGTGATAGTATTGTTACATATAATATTAACTAGTAAGTTATTAATAGTAATATAGTGATTTATGATATATATAATATATATATATATATGCATCTACTAAATAATATATCAGTAGTAGTAATCAATAAACGTACCACTGTAATATATATCTGCTAATATTACTTAATTAAATAATAAATGTTAGCTTTCCCTAAAATAAATGTAGAACAAAGTATTTACTTATTAACTTTTTCATACTGATTTAATCTGGGGTATTATTAGAGATCACATGTGAGCGGTTATTCAAGTTTCTGAAATCGCCCATCGCTAATGCATAAATCCAAATCC
>JABUQX010092003.1:40000-42234 GCA_015478945.1 Trachelipus rathkii | reverse complement strand
AAAAGTAGGAGCCGGGAGCTTGGAGTCGGAAGCCGAAGCCGGAGCCTGGGTATGAAATTTTTCAATAAGAAATATTTTTTTAGCATGTGTAAAAATTAATGCCAGAAAACGTACTGAACAATTTACAAATAGTGCAGAAACCTTAGTCGGGAGCTTTATCCTGGGGTATAAGCTTTTTTCATGAATAATGTTCTAGATGAATAATTTTATTCAGAAGACTTGCTGAACAATTTTCAAAATAGTGCAGAATTCCTTAAATCGGTCCGGAGTCGGAGCCGGATTCGAAGTCGGAGCCGGAGTATTGTTTTTCGAAAAATATTTTTTTTTGTGAAAAAAATTTTATTGATAGAAGAAGTGCTGAACAATTATTCAAATAGGTGTGCAGAAACCTAGTCAGATCGAAGCCGAAGCCGAACTCGGAACCGGAGTCGGAGCGGAGCCGGAGCCGAAGCCGGTCCTGGGTATTAATTTCTATTCAAAAAAATATCCTTTTAGCGCGAAAATATATTGCCAGAAGACGTGTTGAACAATTTCAATTAGTACAGAAAATTTTGTTTTATCTTGAGAGCGGATTCCGGATATGAACCAGAAGCGGGTGCATTAAAAAGAATTTTTTTAAGAAATATTTTCTTTAGGTTGAAAAAATTTATTGAAAGAAGATGTGCTGAACAATTTCAAATAGTGTAGGGAACCTTTGATGGATCCCGAATCCCGGAGGCAGGATCCGAGCGGATCGAGCCGGATCTTGCGCTTATAAAATACTTCAAGAAAATATAAGCTATTAAGTGGAAAATGTATTGTCATGTAGACGTGAGTTTGAATTTCAAATAGTCAAAAACCTTAGTCGGATCCGGATCCGAGCCGGAGTCGGAGCCGGAGCCGGGGCCAGATCCTGTTTATAAAATTTTTTCAAGAAAAAGTTTTTTAGATGAAAAATTTATTGTGAGAAGACGGCTGAAAAATTTTCAAATAGTGCAGAACTTAGTTGGGATTCGGATCCGGAGTCGGAAACGAAGCCGGATTCTGGGTATAATTTTGTTTCTATAAAATATTTTTTTTTGTGTGAAAAGTTTATTGCCAGAAGGCGTAAACAATTTTCAATAGTGCAGGAAACCTTAGTCGCGATCCGCTTCCGGATCTGGTAGCCGCCAGCCGGAGTATTGAAACGGAACCGGATTTCTGGCTAAATTTTTTTCAAAAAATATTTTTGTACATGAAAAATTTATTGCAGAAAGTACTGCACATTTCTCAAACAGATGCAGAAACTATAGTCGGAGTTGGAGCCGAAGCCGGAAGATGAATAATTTTTTTTTATCCGGATTGTAAAAGAAATTTATAAAAAGTTAGGAATTTCTGAACTTGAAAAGAAATATATATATATATATATATATATACATATATATATATATATATATATATTATATATATATATATATATATTTATAATATATATATATATATATATTATATATATATATATATATATATATATATAATTATATAATATTATACGTATATATAATTATATAGGATTGAGTTATAAAGAATCAGAGTGGGGTGAGGTTAGAAGGGATGGTGTAGAGTAAGGAGAATGAAAGAGAGTGGAGGGTGCCCTACCTTTATATGCGGATGATTTGAGTTTAGTGTGGCGAATTTGAAATAGCTTTGAGGGGATTAGTAGAGAAAGTTTGGCAGGTTGTTGTAAAAGGACGGGTTTGAAAGTAAACGGTAGAATAGAGTAAGGTTATGGTTGAGTGAGGATAGTCCTGTGTGAAGTTTATGTTAGATGGTGAGCAGCTGGAAACAAATGGTCTGATCAAATATTTAGGATATATGGTGGATGAAAAAGGAGCGGATGATGCAGAATTCGTATGAAAGTTGTGAATGGAAGGAAGATGGCTGGTGCAAATTATAAATCTTAGTGGATGCAAATGGGAATAAGACTGAGGGTGCTAGGAGGGTCTTACATGCCGGTATGGCTAATTACCTGTGTAATGTATAGTTAGTGGACTGTGGTCTGGAATAAGAGGTAACAGCAAATATAAAGATAGATATAGGAACTTCGTGGGGTCTCCTGGGTTACCGGAGCAAACCAACCAAAGTCAAGCCACGCGAATGGCACAAGATGCTTGTTGCGATAAATTTGCAATAATTAGACGATGAAAAATTTCACTCGCGCCAGGATTCGAACCATCGACAACAGCGTCGCCGTTAGACAATGTACAGGAGGCTCT
>JABUQX010092003.1:0-27500 GCA_015478945.1 Trachelipus rathkii | reverse complement strand
AGGAGAGATTACTTTTATTTATGTGCTATATCCATTCCGGTATAAAATTCATAACATTTTTCATTATCAGTCACGGAGCATATAGTAAAAATCTGAATGGAAATTGTAACCTTATTATTATTTTAAATTATTATATTTATGTTCGTTTATATTTGATTATTCAAATACAAGTACTACTAAAATATATTTTCTATATTCCTTATTCATCTTCAATATATTGTATATATTATATATTAATTATTGTCACTTAAACTTACTTACTTACGAGGGCACCTAAATCAACTTTCACCAGTATATAATATAATTAATATATATAATATATATATATATATATTATAATTATCAATATATAAAAATATAACCACATTTGGCTGGTAGGTCTAATTATACCTCGAGAATGAAGGACAGTTAATTCTCTTTTACCTTTCCCATATTATATTACTATTCTAAACTATATATATATATAATTATTTTAATATTAATGACGATTTATAATATAATGCATAATATATATACATCACAATATAAATAGAACCGATATGGAATATGATAGAATCCAACGAGTTAACACCATGAAATATCTCTCCCATATCAAGGAGAATGCTCAAACGCTTACATTATATAAGTACAACGTGAAATCTCGCACAACTATGCATTGTGCGGTGTGGAGGAATCCTAAGCAGGTTGTAACTCAGGCCTGAAAAATAATTTTTTATTGCCTCAATAATCAGGCACTGTTGTAGAAGATGATCACGGAGGAAGGTGAATCTTCTCACAAAAACCTTACATCCCAGACTACTCACAGACTCTCATAAGAGGTGCAAGAACATTGTATGTTTATGAAATCCAAAGTAAAATATATTTATAGTTAGTAAAAGGTAATAAAAAAAATAGAATAAAATAAATATTGGCTAATTTTTTTAGGAGCAGTAGTGAGATACAAGTATTATATATATAATATAAATAATTATATTAATAAATAATATAATATTTAATAAATAATAATATATATATATAAATACTATATATTAATATATATTATATATATATTAAAATAATAATATATATTATAAGATAATAAATATATATATAATATATTAATATTATAAGAATATAATAAAGAAGTAGACAGCTAAAGAAAAAATATATAATTAACTAAAAGGTATAATTATAATATAATATAATTATATATGATATAAATTATATATAGATATATATTATTTGTAAAGGTATTACACGGCATATTTGAGAGAGGGAGACACTGAGCCAGCATGGAACTATCAGTGGATGGGACGCTTTCCTATACCCCGAAGGGGAGGGCTGAGAGAGGAATATCCCCACATAAATTTAACAAAGAGCGGTTGATTCAGTTGGTTCCGGAGAAACCCTCCTGGAGTTGGGAGAGGGAATTTAGTTCACACCCGTACTCCCCGGAAGCCGAAAAAGACCCGACTCCCTGCCATCGATTTCCACGTACATAATTACCCGCTCAAATCGTAGTCTTGGTAGTTAGGTATTTTGTAATCGTGAGAAAGACAATCTTATTTATTTTAATGCAGTGTAACCATTAAAAGGTGTTCCCTCGACAATAGATAATAGGGCTCATACCTAACTTCTCAAGTTACTGATCATAATCTCCATTGAGACATATAAATTTTATTGTGTGTTTTATCTGGTTGTATGTGGAAATACATTTCCTAATCTAAATTTTACCGGAGATCCAAAAAAAGTATCCTTTTTGCTGTAGCTATTTGTAGTTTTTTGAGAATATATTTTATATTTTCTCGATCTATTGTATTTAATACGAGAGTATAACCCGAATAAAAGGTCTCTAAAAAGAAGCTTTCTAGCCTCAGAGACGTTAATTTTTTATTCTTTTCTCTCTTTTCGTTGATATTGTGACCAAATATGGTGTCAACGCAGCACCCTAAACACAAATGTGTGAGCCAAAGCCACTATCTGTCCAGCAAAATGTATATACCTAGTGTCCCCACACCGGAAGAGAGGATAGCTGTGATGGAATAGTTATTTGAGATATAGGGAAATGTGAAGATATTTGTGGTTTTAAAACTAGTGAGTTCCACTCAGAGAATAAGTGAAGTAAATCGTACTCATTTAATGATGCGAGTAAACATACTAAACTAAGGGGATAAGAGTAAAATAAGTAAAAGAATGAGATAAGAAACTAATGATAAGAGCTATACGAAGTAAGGAATAGACATATAAAATAAGGCATATTAGTGAAATAAGGAAGTATTTATAAGAGGAGGGTTATGAAGGACTAGACTCATAGTAAAGCGAAAGGAAAAGAACCGAAAAGGTTATTCGTGAAGAAGGTTGCGTATAACTGGTAGCAGTAGAATAATGAAGTAACTAAGAAAAAAGCGTGAATATAAGAGGTATAAAAAATAATGTCTGACTAAATAGTGTGCAGAAAATAAGGAGTAAAGTCAAAGGTAAGGCTCCAATAGGAGGCAATGGGGTTAAAAATAGATAAACATGGAATGAATAAATTAGTGAGGAGAGGTGATACGAACAAATATTAGTAATGAATAGAGAAGGGAAGATATATATATATATATAAGATATACTTTGACACAGTACCAGAGAACTCTCTATTCCTAGTACCGCTGAAAACAAGAAAACGAGAATAGAAGAGAGAGTCCGCGGGGATGAGTGAAAGAGAGATATGTGATAAGAAAGATAATGAGTACGCAGAGAGAGAGAGGCAGAGAGAAGAAGATAACAGAAAAAGAGAAGAGAGAGTAGAGATATTTAAAAGTGAAGAGTCCACCAGATATATGATGAATTAAATATAAATCAATCAGATGAGCTGAAATGAAGTAATGAAACTATACATTATAACTTGAAGATCGCACAGATAATATAGTAATTCTGAGTGTTGAAAAAAAGAAATATATGATAAGAGCCGAGAGGACATTGAAAGAAAGTAGTATGAGCTTAGGCATATGTTATCTAGTACAACTAATATAAAGAATAAATAATCTATAACGAGAAACGTAAGAGTACGTTGATACCTAGTCTAGATCCGTAAGAGAGTAATACAATGGAGGGTGCAATAATAAGAATAAAAATAATTAATATCAAATAAAAATATATAATAAATGGATGAGATAGGTATAATATAATAATAAAAATTTTGAATTCAACTCAAAATAAATGTAAATAAGTACGAATAATAATAAACTCTTATTACTATCAAAACTAATAACGCAAATCTCTATGAGCGCAACGAGTAATAATAAGATATAATAAATTTAAAAAAGATCAGTGAATAAAACACAGATGGTGAGTAGTTCTCACAAATGAGATGATGAGCTGGAAAGAAGAAGCAAGAACTAATAATACGTAAAGCTAATGTCTGAATTTCATATTGAGCTCATTTACAAAATGCATGTGCAATATTACAAAGCACTACTCAACTTTTTATAGTTATACTAGGCGGCGCATAGTGGTGATATGTATTATATGCGAGTGAGTATCAATACTCCCTTCGAGTTTAATCTGTACTCAATATTTGTAATAACCTATTAGTTAATAAGTATTAGTGCTCCAACGTCACTTCGCATTGTGAATATAATAATAGGGTTACAAGGGATTTAGAGTATAATATATTATATATTGAGGTACAAATTTATTACGTCTTAGCTCATATAAAATCTATTATTCCCTATTCACCAAATAAAGAAAGGTGGAACAGATGAGCCCCTTAAAATGTTAGATGAACATAGTACTCCATACTACAGGCGTAAATATATTTATAAAATACCCTTCTAATTAAATAATACTATGTAATATATAAGAACTTATTTAATGAAAAAACCAAAATATTTCTACCTATCAACTCATAGAACAGTAACTTCTACTACATGATCATTCTCACTTGATAGTCACCGTACTTTTGCAAACGTTTTGTAAATGTTATAGTATCCAAGACATTGTTGTTAATATTCAGTGCACCAACCAGATAATTGAATTTTGTGTCACATATTTGATAACGTAAGCCGTTTATCTCTTAGAATTGAGATATAATTAATAGATTGGGATAGTGTATATTGTAGAAGAATAATAGATAGATAAGTAAGTAAGTTATAATTTTATAGAGTGAATAGTATTAAATACATGTTGTGTGACTCTCAACAGTGAGGATAAGTCCTCTAATTATATAATATAAACAAGGATCAAAAAGTAGGTCCACCCAAAGTAATTAGAATAATCAGGATATAATAAAGAGTTAAAATGAATACGTGATAGAAACATAAATTTCATAGATTAGCAAAGAAGATAAGGAGCATAAAAGAGTGGAAAGAATGGAGGGTACAGTAATTCGCTAAAATAATAGTAGGAGATAAATGAGCTCATCCGTGAAGTAAAAGCAGTTATATTAATAATAAAGAATAAAGTAAATAGAATGTGAGATAAATGTACTAAATACTCACTGACAATTCTCCTTAAACCACACACCTACTCAATTTGGGATCAGAAAGCAATATAGCACGGCCCACACACTCGCTCGTTGCGCGCCAGGAGTCTTACTTTCCAGTGGTAAACGAGTTGCATCGCACAAGAAAAAAACTATACGATCTGGAATCACACTGGCAGCAACCATAGAGAAAAATGGCGTGATGTAATAACAGAGAGGAACCTCAAAATGGTGATGTGACACTCGAATGCCCATATAGTTATTCTGCAGTCACAATATAGGCGTCTAGATATTAGGGTCTCTAGCACACACATACACAAGATATCATAACAAAGGTGGCAACAGTAGCGGAATCCTCATACTTCTCCAATAATATTATGTCCTATGGCACAAACATTATAGTATCGATCTACACCTCAGTAGCTCTCCAAGAAGATCGTGTTTCCTAAGTGACGCAAAAGTGATTATTCCGGCGCTAACGTCGGATTTGGATGATTATTTAGAAGTAAACAAATGATCAAAGAAAAAAAACAAAACAAAGTAAAAAGGATGGCTCTTTTTTTAGCCCTGTCAGTCACCCCTTTAAACCTAGTGCCCACCCACGAGAATTCTTCTTATATCCACTTAACTGGTCTAAAATATTGCCACCCCATTTCTTTATAATAATAAACCCAATTCCTGTATATATATTAATATTAATATTAATATATAATATATATATATATATATATAAATATAATATATAATATATAAATAAAATATAATTAATAATTAAATAATATATATATATATGAAGCTCATACATGCATAACTGAATTAAATATTTTTAAAATTAATAATAATAATTAAAAATCATTAATGATTACATAGAGAATAATAATAATAATAATATAAGAATATTAATATATAAATAATAAAATATATATAATATATAATTTATATAAAGTAAAATAATAATAATTAATATAATATAATATAATAAATAATATATAATAAAAATAATATATAATATAAAATAATAATAATAAGGTTACATAAATACCTGAGAATAAGTATCAGCCTCACTAATAATAGCGGTAAAATATGAATAATATAAATAGACAAGATGTGAAACCCCTCCCCCCCAAAAAAAAAAAAAATAAAAATAAATGATATTATAATTAAAAGGTAAGAAAAATAACTCTCAGGTAGATTAAGTAGAGTGTGTAAATAAAGCACTAATACAAAGATAATCACTCCAGAAAAAACATATGGTTAGAAAGAAACTCATATGAAGAGTGGAAGTTACTCCTGATATAGTCATAGACCACTGCTAGCAGAGCCAAACAATCCACTCTCGAGGCATTTCAGCTCATGGTGTGCACACAAAGACGTACAGCCAATGTCTCCTGATGTATTGACAATGCGAGTGTCAGAGCCAAAAGTACGAATATTTTAGAAAAGAGGAAAGAAGACCACAAGGTTCTGATTTTAATGTAGCGTGGACTTAAACGACTTCAGAGTATAAAGTGAAGAGAAGTTATATCGGAGAATTAAGTGAAGTATATAATCTTCACTAGCCTAATAACTAATAACGTTGCAATGTAGAAAAAACAGAATAAACTTTCATATACGACTGGAACTATAGTGAGAATATATACAAGTACTCTGAGCAGCAGAACGATAAGCGAGTGATCGAATCACCATAGTAACTGAAGAATTAACTCACGCTCTGGGGGCTAGCCATAAATGACTATACGCCAACCCACTACATAATAAAACGTTGAAATTAATAATATATAAAATAAAATATTATATATAATATATTATAATGAAAATAAAAATATATTAAATAAATAATAATATAAAAAATATATATATTATAATATATAAAAATATAAAATATATATAATATATATATATAATATTATATTCTTTCGATATAATCTTGAAGATTCTTTTCATTTAGTTAAAAAAAAAATATGTAAATTTTAGGCACAACCGATCTGTGACGCTCTATATGCCTTGATAATAAGATCTAAAATAAATCTGCATAAATATAGTTCGATTTCAAATAATATATAGCGGTTATAACATCCCATTTTAAAGTGAACTAAGTTCCCATTATTAACCTCACTTTTCAGTCATCTGAATTAATGAAAAAAAATATATTTAAAATATATTTTTTCTTTTAAATAAGGTTAATAAGTAGGACCCTAATAACACATTAGGACCTTTTTTTTTGTTCAAAAAATAATAATTAGTATAGCTCAAAAAAAAAAAAAAAAGATGTTCAACACAAAGAATGAACCCACAATCAAGGAATAAACTTAAAACAGTGAGATATAAGATAAAGTAAGATATATAAAATATATAAATAAGAGGAATGAAGTACCCAACTGCATCTCCGCAAAAACACATAAAAAATTATGATATTCATATATGATGACGATAAAGTATCAATAAAATATAATACTTAAATAAATAAAATAAAATATAAATATATACAATAAATAATAAAGAATATAAACATATGACAAAATTAACTGAAGAATGTCACAAATGATACAAAAATACTCACAGTTATATGGCGAATGAATCAATATCATAGCATTTATATTCTTTAATAAAAAAGAGTAGAGTACTATTAATTACGCTCCAGCTACTAATTGTTATTCCAAACTAAAAATAAAAGTAAAAAAAGTAATATAGATTTTTAAAAAACAAAAAATTATAAAAATTTATTTTAAATATATATATTATATATAATATAATATAATATATGAGGATAAATATAATAAATATAAGATATAATAAATATAATATGATATAATATAAAATATATATATTATATACTTATATTATATAGATATAGTATATATATATATATAATATAAATATAAATAAAAAATAAATATAATATATAAAATATAATATAATATAATAATATAATAAGATAGATATATATATATAATATTAATATATATATATATATAGTATAAGATAAGTAATAATATATAATAAATTATATATTATATATATTAATGGTGAATGAGCTAGAATAGTAGAGAGTATAGATGATAAGATGACTATGATAACATACAATGTACTTGATTGTAAATGAAAACGATAAAACAAATACATAAAGTGTGTTGTTTTCACCGAAAGGGACTCAGGCCTGCGAATGAAACTTTGCATTTCTCGCAACTATAGGCACTTGTCTATGAATTAAGTATCAATGCCAAAAAGTTTGCATTGTTTCCGTTGTCCTGGTAACATTGCAGTGAGAACACGTTGTCATAAACCTGAGAACATACTCTGCACAGTATTAGTAATATAGATATAAGTAACATTAATATATTTTGATAAATAGGTGTTTAAACCTTATAAATTAATGTTCTGGCTAACTGCCATAGCCTCTTAACCATGCTCCAGTACTCACATGAGCCTCTCAAATATATACTTATATATATATAGTATATATATTATTATAATATCATGCATATGGCTAATCTAGGTAATTCCATTTACTTGAGAGATAATAATTATATAGATAAATATATATAATATAGTATAATATAAAATATAAAAAAATTTATACAATTATAATCCCAAAATCGCAATGAATAAAATTAAAGAATGGAATAAGGTAAACAATAATAATAAAATAACAACTATAAACCTTAATTAAGTAAAGTAATAGTTTATATTACACATAGTAAAACCATATCTGCTCAATAAATCTTATCCGTAAATCAATAACTCTGACGAATACATGAGTGAAATAAAAGATTAAAAGTATTATATACCTGTCTCATGATTATGCTCTACATGAAACAACCCTATCACTAGGTAATGATATAACTTAAACGAAGAGTCTATAGTTACTCAATTGGAACACAATAATGCAAAAGTTATTCATAATAGCAAAATTTAATACATGAAAGTCCGATTGACTCTAGGTGATATTAATTAGCTCGTATGAAGCATATCTGGCAGTAATCAACTTCGCCACGTAAAGAGTAGAATAATTGAATTTATATTCCTGTTATACAGGCACAAATATAGGTCTCTCGATGATCCAATTAATACTTGAGTATAGTTAGATAAATACACTTTATGAAATATGACCCAACCAAGCGACACTTATCGTGGGTTCAACATTAAATCAATTATGAGTATCCCAGGTGAAAAGGGGTTTAAATCATATATAATGGTTGGAGTATACTTGTAGTTTCTCTTTATTCTTTTCCTTGGCTTCTGCTACCTAACTCCTCCCTGAGTTACTCTCCAAAGCTACTGGCCTTCCACTTGGTAATTTACTCGGTATTCCTATACTTTGAGATAATATAAAAAGGTACCGAAACTTAAATGACCTTATATGTAAGTTATCAGACAACACCTTTACTTATCAACTTCAGATTCTATTTTGAAATAAATCGGACAAAATATGGGCATAAAAGTTATAATATACTATATATACATATCTCTACATATATGTCTTTAATATGCAACCCTTACCTATAGGAATAGATATACAAAGTACCAGGCATTTGAGTTTACACAATGCAAAAAGGCTATCTAGCAAATATAAATGATATTTTATAACGGCACTAGTAATATATATTTATAATAACTCGAGTAGCATATCTGGACATGAATCAAATCATCCGTACCCATGATATCATATTAATTAATTCACTTATACAGCTTAAATGAGATCTTTCACAGATCTCTCATATATTTGTAGTTTCATAATTGAATCCGCACTGCGACAGTATATTCCGTGTAGTGGAGTTCAAACACAAGTTCAGTTGATAGTCTAGGATGTAAGAGAAGGGATATATATCAGGTCCGTCATTCTCAGTGTCTTGGACCTCATACAAAGACTATCTTAATAAGATATATGCATTTGCTGTCACTCATATCATCTAATAGGAATGCGCGTTATATGACATTAGGCTGGCCATAAACACGTAGTAGTCTTCGTCGTGCATAATAGAGAATCATTGAAAGGATCATCCTTTATTTGATATACACCAGGTGGAAAATAATGAGATTACGGATGAACATCACGTACTTATACTTAGTTATCACTCCTAATTATAGGTGGACTTTCTCCACCTTCACTAGGCATAACTAGATCTCAACCGATTTTTAGAGCGGTAAGGGGCTTTTGGCCTGGACCCTGTTGAAGCTGCGGTATAGGTGGATATGGGGTGGAGTCGGAAATTCACATTTGACAATCATATG
This sequence comes from Trachelipus rathkii, assembly GCA_015478945.1. NCBI lineage: Eukaryota > Metazoa > Arthropoda > Malacostraca > Isopoda > Trachelipodidae > Trachelipus > Trachelipus rathkii. The sequence goes on along the minus strand of JABUQX010092003.1, from coordinate 17,824 downwards.
ACATTACTGAATAAAAGTTCATATATATTAAACAATGAGTATAATCCTCTTTAAAATCTTGCTATTAAGTGTAATAATATGTTTATAATATTTATATTCTATAATATTTTTGTTAATCTAGATAAACATAAATCATTTAGTTTATTATAATATAATTACCATTATATTTACATTGAATTAGCATACAATTATATATATACTATTGTCACAGTGTAGTAAATAGTGAGTAATAATATGAGTAAAGTAAACTAACATCTTGTATCACCATAGAATAAAACCTAATAAAACTCTTTAGTAAATGCTTGTAAGTGAATGAGTTTGAATATAATAAATTTATGAGAAGCGTAATAAAATGAAAAATCAGTTATGACATGAAATATTCTAGTGACTTCTATGAGAGGTCGTTATCTAGTGGAAATACTCATTAGTGAATCCCGATGTCAGTTTTCTACAATAAATAAATGCATTTTGAGATAATATTATGTATTAATATACCATAAGATATTTATAAATGTCAACAAAAAGAGATGAGTGAGAACATCATTATAAAAGATTGGAAATAAATATAGGTGTACTGAAGTAGGAATTTTGTAAAGATGAGTGATCACTTATCTTAAATATAACTCAATTCTAAATATTCTATCTTTATACATAATCCATAACCATCTCAATGGCAATTAAACTATATCTAATAAAGTGCACTCCTCTTATGCACTGACCCAAATGTAAAATAATGATCTTAATATAAGAATGATTGAAGATTGATAAGTGAGTCTCTGATTCTAAATTGGTCAATAAAGAGAACGATATAAGATTTAGTAATATATACTCAGGTTAAATAGATCATTAAATGATATAAAGGTATTTGAATAAACTCATAGATAAGTAGAGTAGGATGAATCATAACAATAGTGAGATAGATCCGCTAATAAGTTATAGCAAATTAATATGATTAGACATAGTATAATGTCATAGTGAATAGAGTATCACTTAGAGTAAGATTCACCAAGAGCGAAACATATATATGCAAGATCGTGTGTCTTATATTTTGATACTAACATAGTAAAACGAGTATTGATATATGACTATATATTTGCTATATATACACACTATAGATACCGTTACAGAGTATTATATAGACTCTATGATTTTATTATATTTAATTATAATGCACTCTTCTAAAACTACATAATAGAACATAATGAGATTTATAAAATAAATAAATAAAAAATAAGAGAAAATAAAAGTAAAAAAGTTAATCAGATTAATAATTAATTATAGTAAAAATTATAATAAATAGATAATACAATACATCAATCAATAGATACCACTAACTTCCACTCACTCACACAATTAATTAATAATAAAAAATCATAAAAAAATGATATATATATAAGAGAGATATCGAATGAACAACACCAATCTATCGAACTCAACTTAATAAAAATAATAAAACCACGCACAATGAGTAGAGATACACAGACTATATAATATTATTAAGATTGATATAATATGTGAAATAGTATGAATATAATACTAATACCAAAATAATTAAATATACAACACAGAATGACTAATATAATCTGAAAGAAAAACCTAATTATAATATTATTAAAAAAAAAAAAAAAAAAAATATATAACATAAAAATCAAGTAAATACAAATTATAATGCCATAAAATAATCTCAGATAATTACAAATTGAAACATGAACACTCATAGATGACGCGCATGATGACTCAAGAACTAAGAACAAAATAGCGAAAAATTAATATATAAAAATCACAAATAGTGAAGTAGTGAAAAAACCGCTCCAATGGTAGAAGAGAGAACAAAATAATATCACAGTCGTTTTATTATAAGCACCCGAGCCAATGACACACCGACGATATGTGTCTCTCTCTCTCGTAACAATGATACGAAGCGAATAGAGCGACACGAATATCATCCACCATACCTCTAAGAGTCGATATCGAAGAGTCAGACGTATAAACATGTAATAGTGTATACAAAGACTCAATGTATTAGTCTCCTGGTCGCGAGAATAGATTGAGCGATGCTAAGCCTGACACCTCTCACGGTAGCAGATAATGTGTAAAGAGATGCTACAGAAGTGTGCGACCAGCCGTAGACTCCAAGAGAGCTAGACTCGCATAATAAGAGAGCAGTAGTGATCTATCCAGTCTCAACGATTTAGATTGTCAGCCACTCACAACTACAGATTGTAACGAGCGAAGACCCATGATGTGAACGTACAACATGCGCCACCATCTCCTTATGCTCCCAAAATAATGTAAAATAATAAATGAAAGTACTCAAAGCGACCAGATAATATTACTCTAACAGGATTCATAACATGACTCGATCAAGATTAACTACTCGACTCGGCTAATCTTCTTCCATTGAGTCATAAAAGATACAACATGTAAGATTGTACGATAACTTAGAGAGAAAGGGAGAGTTGATGACACACAATCGCTCACACATCGTATGAAATGAGTTGAACGAATAATCGCCGCAAGAGAAATAGAGATAATCAAGCTCGCAGGAATATATATAATGTAGCTCTACTTCGATTAGATCTCTCTCTCAAAAATATTGATAAATTATTATATAAAAATAACATGTATTATTAGTTATATAAGTGATATTTGATAGTATAACAAAAATTAAATAAATAGTAAATGTTTAATTATAATATTATAATATATATAATAATAAAAGTATATATAATAATATATATTAATAGTATTATAATAATAATAAAATACATATATAACCATCACCAATAATATATAAAAATATATAAAATATTATATATATATTATTATATTAAATAAAATAATAATAATATAATATAAATATGAAAATATAAATGAAAATATATATATCATACTTACTTATATAAATATATCTTTAATATTATAAATAATAATAAATAATAAGAAAATATATATTATTATTATATATAATAAATAAAATATATATTAATATATTAGATAATATATTTATTAAGAATACACTATTAAGAGAAAGAGGAACACATGTACTAAATGAGATTTTATATTTAAAGTAGTAAGTACTATAATTATATTATAATATGTTTGAATATAATCACCACAAAGACAAATCATCTAGCAATAAAGAGTGTTAAATTAAAACAACAATAGAAATAGAATTAAGCGTCACTCACACAAACTCGACCAACTGCTGCCGCACAGCCACAACATATAATGACAAGACCACAGACGACACACGAACTGCGAGAAGTGGCTATGACATTCTGCTACACCGCACTAACCCCAGTCTCTAACCGACAACGATAAAGATCGAGATAAATCAGAATTAACTAGTATATAAACAATAACCTAATGCTACTCACAGTAACTACCTGCACAGTGGACTCAGAAAATATACCCTCAAAGAGACAGACCATACTCATTCAGCCTAAGCCCCAATAAGTTCACTCATCGTGCACTCAGTTCTAATAAACTGCGCGTAACACGCTTGAACACCTCAATAGTCAAAACGATCACCAATGAGTAGCTCTATCGAATAACGAAAAATATATCGAACCAAAAATAATGAAGCTATTGATACGTACACCCCTACATATCGTTTAGGACTTTCCCTTCACTAAGTACGGTGCCAACAGAACAACCCACGCGTCAACACTCACAGACAGGGACATGCAGTAACTGTCATAAAGTTATAGATTATGCTATGGAACTGCTTATAAGTTACTTCACATCCAATTAAAAAATGAACATATGTGATTTGCAATCATATACTTGATTTAGTAACTAACTAAACGTGAGTAAGTGAATGAAGAAACTCTATAAACAACTCCAGGACCCTAAATAGTCAATATATACTAGATAAGTCAAAAATGAATATACTCCTAATAAGAACTACTTATGCTGAAAAGAGTAAATTATATTCATAGAAATTAAAAATGTAACGTAACCTAACGGAACTTCATTTATATCATATGATCTATAAGTTAAATATTTGCTTAAAATAACTGCAAAAAACCTATCTAAATATCTAATGCTCAGAGAAATAAGCATAAACCTTTGCCTGAGGTAAGGTAGTTGTAGTTGCATTATATAATCCAGAATATTGGACCTAAAGATAGAATTGTATATATGATATACCACTAATCAATAATAACTACTATAAACAAGCGATAAATTAAAACAATGTTTACAGAGTACAAGTTCGAGAAAACTGAATCTATTTATATAATAAGAAGTAGTGAAAACTAATGAGTTAAATAATAAAGATTTTTTAAAGTATAATTGCTTTATGGAAAAGTAACCGAACTAAGTAGTAGGATCACTATGACGCCTTATCAATATGTCTTTCTGATAATGACTAATATCGTCCATCCTTAATGCTACATAGGAAGAGTGACAACAATTGATTATACTGAGAGGCGTAATATTGACGATATAAAGAGACTAAATAATTAACTCTAGAGAGCAATTGCACTCTACATAATTGCAATGCAATCCGCTGTGAACAAAAGAAATTTGTAAAAAACCAATAGTGGTTTGGAGATAACTAGGAACCACAAGATAGATCAGTGTAAAACTATCTATTCATAATATAAACCTGGTGCACAGACCACCAGATGTGTATAAACACTGTCACAGCAGCAGGCCGGAAGCCGGAGCAATGGAATCGCGGTGAGCCTCCAGTCAGTATGAAATCAGATGAGAGCTCTCCAGAATAGTCTCGCGACGTAGAGCACTATCTGTGTCAGATACACCACACTGTGTGTTTCCCTAGAGCGGCAGAACAAGAAGGGACTCACCACCTAATGAATAGTTAACAATTAGTACCGTACTGTGAGTAGATTGCCAGAAGAGTGCTAAAGTATATAAACGTGTGCAGATGAATATAACGATAGCCGACATCGCACTACTTCAGGGGCAATCCTCTTGCTCCGAGCTTACACGCACAGAACGACTGGAATGGTAGTGGAGTCACTGTCCACATCTTGCACATGACAAACACACAAATGACATGGTGTGCCTGCTCTCGACAGGGGTAAAGCTCTATAGGGAATGACTGTATGAAATCCTAAACGATGTATAATATACTTTACGAGTCCGCGCTACTGACAGATTATAAGCAGTGACGCCAGTTCTTACTCTCAATGGTAAATATATTAGACTGATGTCGAAATTATGGCTGCTTAAGAAATTATGGAGTAGATACCTTTCTCAGACATAATTTCAGAAATAATCTAAATGAAATAACCACCACATACTCTTCAATGGGATAAGGGAAGGTTAGCATACAATTATAGACATAATATATAAAGCTTGCGCAAATTTTTTTATTTAATATGTAAAGTACGAATGTAGTTAAAGATGACTATGAAACAATCAAACTTATCCTCGGTTGCAATAATTTGTCTAAACAATAGAGAGATCCATTTTTCACAACCTCGAAATGAGATCCTCACGAAAATTATTACGCCACTGGATAAGGATTTGGAAAAAACATTGATTGAAGTATTCTCCCGATATTGGTTTCTGAAAATGATCTTACTGCTGGATGACAAACTCACCCGTTTTTCTGATCGACCGAACTATAATATATAAATCATATACTACTGGAGATGACAAAATGAAGCTCAAAAATCTTACTAAAACCATGGGACATCAGTGAAGACACAGCGCATAGATTGAAACACCTAAATACCACATGAGTGGTAGCCAAGTAAAGTTACTATGGATGCAAAGTTGTATTATGACAGAAAACTAATACTGTTGCAAGATTGGCCATTAAAAAGACATGAGTGCGTTATTTATTTACCATTATCTTATGTGTAAGTCTACAATTTCAACGTGATATGTACTATACTAAAAAAACAGGATTACAGGATAGTATAAAACTTTCGTAAGCAGTCATGTGGTTATATTTACTGCTTCTAAAAATTTGACCAACTTGCCCATAAACATTCCGAAGATTAAGATAAATGATAAAAATTCTTTTTATTACAGTTAATCATTTCTTTATCCGCACATTAATAAGAGTATATGAGAGCTAATTTAAAAAATATGTCTCTGAGCGATTCGGTGCTAGCTCTGTCTCATCGGTGTTTCCTAAAAACGCTGAAGCGAACCATATAGAGTGAGTGCAGCTCAAGACCTCAAATTTTACTAGGAAAGATATAGGAGAGATAAGACACCCGGCAACGAATTTATATTATTTAAGTCACAATATATGACTAGAGTGTAGTCCACCTGCACCACCACTACCAGTGAAAAAAAGAGATATTAGGTGAATACCCAAGAACCTGCGGAAACTAAAGTAATCATAGTCCGGCGAAACAAATGAAACTAATGAAAGGGAACAACTGGGAGAAGAGTGCTCAACCAATGAATAAACATAATAGAATGTGCGTAATGACTCAAAACATATGTTATTACAGTTAAGTATCATAACTGAAATAAGGAAATACCTAATAAATAATGCCTTTAATAGTCTAAGGAGGATGTTACCACAAAATGACCCCTTACTAATAGTAAACTCAAAGATAACTCAAAAAATAAATATAAATAAAAAAATAATTATATATATATAATATAAAAGATTATATAGTTATATATATATATATATATAATATATATATATATATATATATATATATATATATTACGATAACATATATATAGAAACAACGAGTATCCGGATTAACTTCGATTATCGGAAAAATAATCTATATCTGATAGGATTACCCTCAAACGGACTATTACCATATATTATTCCGCGTATCACCATGTCCAGCATGACATGAGTGTTGGAAATGACTTCAAATAATCTTCAGAAGTACATAGATATACAAATTATATATATCATCATCATTTCCCACTGATCCCCCACATATTGGGGTGGGGTGCGCAATCATGCTCCGGAAACAGGATAGTTAAGTAGAAGACATGATCCTTCATATTCTTAAGTGCGAGCCCCGTAGTAGTAAAAAAATCCACCCTGGATTTTACACTCCGCACCAGACCCCAATTGTGGTATCTCTTAAATGTCGGGGTTCATCCCCTGGGTCAGGCACACAACCATATCCCCTCACAAAACCACTCAGTTTGCTCCTATTATGCAACATTCTTCTCCCTTGGTCTAAATTCACATTCTTTTTCTTCAGACATTCTTTTACTGACTCAATCCATTTTTTCTTCAGCTTCAAAAGTTCGTCACTTCCAAACACACTTACCACTATAAAACCTCTTAACTAGTCGACTATTATCATCCTTTCTTTCCAAATGACCAAACCACTTTAATATACTTTCATTTATTCTCTCTTATACTCCTTTCTTTACATCCCACCACTCGCTAAAACGCTCTTTCTCTATTTTATCAATTCTTCTCAAACCCAAAAGCACCTCTAAGATTATCTATCTGGACAGAGTGCTTCTTATACCTATACCTATTGTTCCACACCATTGTTTCACTACTATGCATTAACACCGCAGAACTCTAACGCACTCAAGACTTGGTGTCCCTTGGGATTCACCAAAGATTTAATTGCATCAGCCATCTTCCTACCGCTCGCCAGTTTCTTACTTCACACAGCATTATTCGTTCTCTTTTCATCCAACATATAGTCTAAATATAAAAACTCAGATACTTGTTCCAGTTGCCTACTATCCAACAAGATTTCACACTGCGGACACCCTCATGGCCTCACCTACCACCACCACATTTCTCTTTTCTACATTTATTTTCAAACCCATCCAACCCTGCCAAACACCCTATCAATCTTTTCAAACTTTCCTCAGAAACACAACACGAAACAAAAAAATCATCTGCGTCAAAAAAAACAAAGCACCCCCCACTCTCTACCATTCTTCATTAGTCAAAGACCATCTCCTGCCACCCCTACTTAAATTCTTTCATCACTTACTCTCTTTTTATTTCTAATGTTGCTTCTAATATACAAAATAAATAGTCGTGGAAACATAACACATTCCTACCTCATTCCGCTATTAATATTAAACCATTCACCCTCTACTCCATTTATTCTTACGCATGTTTCATTATCAACATACATTCATTTAATTCCATTCAGAAGCATACCGCCAGCACCATATATCGTTAGCGCCTGCCACAGAGCTCTCCTATTAATCCTGTCATACCTTGTTGCAAGTTCATTAAACCTAAATCAAGTTCCCTTTTCTTCTCTCTCATTTTCTCAATCATTTGCTTCAATGCAAAAAATTGATCTACACATCCACAACCACTTCTAATTGTCTTCTTCAACAATCATCTTCACAGTTGCTCAACACACTCTTTCAACCAAAATTTCTCTCTCTCTCTCTCTCTCTCTCTCTCTCTCTCTCTCTCTCTCTCTTCTCTGCTCTCTCTCTCTCTCTCAGTCTCTCTCTCTCTCTCTCATCGCCCTCTGTTTCTACACTCTCCCTCTCTCTCTCTCTCTCTCTCTCTCTCTCTCTCTCTCTCTCTCTCTCTCTCTCTCTCTCTCTCTCTCTCTCTCTCTCTCTCTCTCTCTCTCTCATCTCTCCTCCTCTCTCTCTCTCTCCTTCTCCTTCTCTCTCTCTCTCTCTCTCTCTCTCTCACTCTCTCTCTCTCTCTCCTCTCTCTCTCTCCTCTCTTCTCACTCACTCTCTCTTCAACTCCTCTCTTTCTCTCACATTTATGTGTACAGTGTATATATATATATATATATATATAATTAGTTATATAATTAATATTATATATATTATATATATATATATATATATATATATTATTATATATATATATATATAAATATATATATATTATATATATATATATTATATATATATATATTATATATATATATATATATATATATATATATATATATATATATTATATATAATATATATATATATATATATATATATATATATATATATATATATATATATATATATATATATATTGATGTTAGTTAGTTTGGATGCAAGAGAAAATAAAAAAAATATCCAACATAATTGGAGGAAAATGGAAAAAAATGAATGTGATAGAAAGTATGAAAGAAAGGGAAACGTTGAAAGAAATTTCCCTTGCTTTCTTGTGTAAAATTTTGTTTTTATAATGGGATCGAACGTTTCTGCATCAAAAATGCCTAATTTCAGATGCGCTCATTTCATAATCTGGAAGAATATGGACTAACGTTTGAAATCTGTTTCCACGCATTTATAAACTATATAAGTATTGGTTTTATTGATTTATTTAATTACTTATTTTTTATTTTATCCTTTCTGTATTTAACCTAGAAGTTGGAAGTGTGATGGAAACTGTAGCTTCCAGAAAATCATTTTTCCTTTAGAAAATTTCGAATATAATTGAATAATTGAATTCCCATCAACTCTGTGGACGGATAAATTGAATGATTCAGATGTGATTATAAACATTAATTTGAAAGTAGCCAATCAGTTTTTGGAAGCAAGGAATAAAGCTTATAAGATGCTAGGTATAATAAATAAATCGCCAGAGGTGGGCATCGTTACTCAAAAAAGTAGTTCCGTTATCGTTACGCCGTTACTCGGAAAAAGTAGTTGCGTTATCGTTATTCCGTTTCTTTGAAAGGAAAAGTAACGAAGTGCCGTTACTACGTTACTCCGTTACTTTTAGCTTTTCAATATGACATTAATTACGGTATCTTAAGCAATTTATTGGTTTGTGCATATTAATTTTTCAACATTATCATTATTATTAAAAAACATACCCTCATTTAAAACCCTAGCGCACTCAGGACTTAGGCCCTTTGCATCCACAAACGATTTAATTGCACTAGCCACCTTCCTGCCATTCACAACTTTCCTACTACACTCTGCATCATCCGTTCCCATTTTATCCAACAATATATACTAAATATTTAAACCAGACACTTGTTCAGCTGCTCATCATCTAACATAACTTCACACTGAGGACTGTCCTCACCACAACCATAAACCTTAACTCTTCATCTACGCTTACCTTCAAACATTCCTTCTTTACACACCCTGCCAAATCTCTCTACAATCCTTTCAAAACTCTCTCAGATCACACACAAACCAAATCACTCCGCATTATAAGTAGGTAGGGCATCCTCCAATCTAACCGAGATTGTGGAGTTGGAGTCGGAGTCGGGGAGTCAGTAATTTTGAAGAAGTCAGAGTCGGAATCGGTGTCGGAAGTCGGAGTCGGAGCGGTAATTTTGAAACGCTCCACAACCCTGATTCTAATACCATTCCCCTTCCCTCCCACCTCTAATCAGTTCATTAACTTCCAGTCCATATACAAAATTGAATAACCAAGAGACATAGCACATCCTGCCTCACTTCCGCTATTAATATTAAAACAATCCTTTTCACTCCATATATTTCTTACACACGTTTTTACTATCTCATATATGACTTTTGATTCATTCAGAGCTTACCACCACACCCATATATCAATAACACCTGCATGAGCTCCGTATTAATCATCTTTATTAAGCCTGTTGGCAAATCCAAAAACCTAAATACAATTTATTCTTCTACTCCTCAATTTCTCAATCATTTTTTTTCAATGTAAGATTTGATCCACACATCTCTACCACTTCTAAGCACCTTTTTTCTTTCACAATCAGTCCCTTCAGTGCACTCGACGCATTCCTTTCGACCAAAATATTGTATATATCTTCCTACTACATTGAATAAACTAATTTCCCTATAATTCCTACATTTCCCTTATCTCATTTACTCTTATATAAGGTGGTACTTTTACTGCTCTCCTCAATCCCTCGGAACTATGCTCTCCATAAAACATTTTTTACACAACTTCCAAATCCAGTCAATCATTCATATCACCTCCGTTTTCTGGAAATCGATTTCACCGGTAATTTCATCGTATTACCTTTCAGACTTACCATTCTTCAACATTCTCGCTCTATACATTCTCCTCACTAATGACCTCATGCCCAAATACCTATTCCTTTGCCACCATCAAACCCACGCACACATTAACTATCATCTCTTCATTACTGCCAAATGTTATGCAGATTTTTGAAGTGTTCCCACCACACTCTAGTCACATTCATCTCATCAGTTACTAGAGCACCATCCCTATTCATTATTCTATGCAAATTCCCCTTATTCCTTATATTATAATATTATTATTATTATTAGAATATATATATATATTATATTTATATATATTATATATATATATATATATATATATTATATATATATATATATATATATATATATATATATATATATATATATATATTATAAAAAGATTTTTTTTTTATTCTTGATCGGGTGGTCAATTTCTATAAGCATTCAAGACAAGTCGAACAAAAATGTAAGGACCAAAAGTAACGGAGAAAAAATAACGGAACTTATTCGGAGCGTTACATGAAAGAAAAAGTAACGAGTCCGTTGCTCCGTTACTGAAAAAACTAGTTGCGTTAGTAACGGAGTAACGGAGTAACGGATCGTGCCCACCTCTGTAAATCGCAATGTCGTTTACAAGAGCAACTAAGTTATAAGTAAACTGTATAATAGCTATGTTAGGCCAGTATTAGTATGGTGCACAAATTTGGGCCCTTTATTTAAGGAAAGGCATAGAATGCTAGAGAGAGTGCAACGTAGGGTAACAAGGATTATTTCTGGCGTTGAGAGTAAGAGCAATGATGAGAGGCTGAAGGAGTTGGGAATGTTTTCTGTGGAAAGGAAATTTCTCTGAGGGGACATGATACAAGTCTACAAAATATATACATCTATTGATAATGCAGAGACCAATAAATATTTCATAGTAGACCACGGACGGGAGACCAAGGGACACAGTAAGAAAATTAAGAAAAAGGCATTCCATCTTGATATAAGAAAGCATTCATAAAGTAATAGGGTTGTTAATTTTTGAAATGGTTTGCCACAGGAGGTTGTTGAGTGCGACTAGATTGCAACATTTAAGAAAGGATTGGATAGATATGGATGGTTTGGGTATCATATAGTATATTTTGACTAAGCCAAATTGGCGGGGTTTTTAGTTACAGTAGTTATTAAGGTTAAACTGCGTGTTATTACTATAACAAACTTATTTAAGTTTGTAGTGTGGTCGGCATGTACTTTAGCTATATAGTATTTACTTTTAGTGGTAGACGTTGTGTATACTATGTACGTTATTGACAACCCCTAGGGTGCTTTGTGGATTTGTATGTGCACGTTTGGTGATTGGTTCTATTTAGCTGAATGGGACAGTCTCGATAGGCCCATGTGGCTTCTTACTGTCACCATACTTCTAATGTTCTAATGCTTGAAAACAAATGATAACATATAATAAATTTTCAAATTATAAAGGCAAAGAGTGATAAAAATACATTTATTAGCTTCATTAGTAATTCTGTTTAAAAAAAATCCCTTTTATGCGTTTTCATTTTATAGATGAATTACCCGTAAATATAATTACGAAACCGCAATCTCAGTGGGTTTTCACTCTTGACATTATTCTCCTTTCCTATGGATATTTTTTTTAAAAAATTTAAAATAAATGTTGATTTTTATTAATCTATCTTTAATAAATGTTACATTAAATTCATAAAATATCTCCTAAGAAATTGTTTCCCTAATTTTTTTAATGTAAACATTAGCCCACTTTTCTCATACTCTTACATTTCCAAATTAAAAATATTCTTCAATTAAAAAATATAATAGTTATCCTAAAATTAAGACAGAAAACTTAAATTTAAGGATAACTATTAAAACACAAAATGCAGAGGAAGATGCTATAATATAAATTTATTGATTTTGCTTTAAATTATATGAAGTTGAGCTACTGTATATCAATCTTAGTTATTATAAAATTCAAAAGTATAATAAAACCATTATTTTATCATTTCAAACATTGGGATTTGTTTGCATTAAAAGTTAATTAGTATAATTCTGTTAACTTCTGCGAAGAACCGGTTAATCCTTAAAATTTGAAATATATATATATATATATATAGTATAGTATATATTATATCTTTTATCTTCTAAGAAAAACATGTTATATTTAATATATATATACTATATATATATTATATAATATACATATATATATATATATTATATTATATATATATTACTCTATATATATCAGAGCTGGGCGTTTCGGGGCCTATGGCGCACTATCAATTCTTAGGCGCAAAGGCGCATAGGCGCAACAATTTTTTAAAAAGGCGGACCAGAAAGCGCACAGCGCAATTCTGTCGCCTATACAATCTTACAAGCATGTGTGCCGCACGCAACACTATGGAGAATAAGTCCCACCGTCAAAGCGCGATCTATATAGAGAGTAAGAAGAAGTGACGCGACTGAAGCCAGAAGAATCGTAAACAAGAAAGAAGAGATATAGCAGAGGAAAACCTGTTGAAGGAGGAAGTGCGCAAACCCAAACCCGACGCGCAAAGGGACGTCGCGGCCAGCCCGGGCCCGAGGACGAACCGAGGGAAGAGGCAACACGGACACTCGGATAAATTGAACAGAAACACAGAGAGAGATAGGAGAACCAATCCGTCCGCCAGTCCAGGAGCCCCCTATTTTTTTGCTTCGGAATCTTGATTATACCCTTAAAAAGTTATACGGTTTAAAAAAAGGGCTGAGTAAGTTAGAATAGTGAGTCTTAGAAGAGACATTACGAAAATGTGAGCAAACTGGGTATTTACATTAAATCTTAAAAAAAAAAACCACAAAGAGTATAAAGACAACACCACAAAATGAAAAAGGAAAGAAGAAATATTATAATATAAATCTACTAAAGATAAGTATATAACTAGTAAAGCGGCAGGGGAACAGCCACAAGAAATAGTTTATACGCATGCGTAAGCGCCACTGTCCTACCAGTTGAAAAGGGAAGTGAAATAGATTAGAAAAAAAGAAAATTAATAAAATGAGAAATAAAAGATATAAGAGTAAGATAATATATATATAAGAAAATATAAAAATTATAAATAGTATAATATAAATTAATAATATATAATATTATTATAAATAATATAGTATATATAGGTTCATATATATATTAATATAATATAATATAAAAACGCCATAACAATGGAATATCAAGGATGGAAAAAGAATGCAATCAAAGAAACGGCCAGTAACAGTAGTAATAAAAAAAGCCCTGCCAAATAAGAATGATATATAATATATATTATATATTCAAATAAGAGCATGGTATTCAAGATAACGATTGGCAACGTTTTAACCAGAGATACAAGTAACAACGATAAAAATTGGCAACATCCCACTATGGCTCACATTGGGGAAAGCTAAGACAAAGGATTACTGTCAAACGAACATGTTGCTGCCGATAGAAGCGCGTCGAGCCTGAATAAAAGCGCTAAACCCTTAGCGAGAGAAGAACATGAAAAGAAAATCCACAAGGAGCAATTAGAGGCATCGACCAATAAAGGATAAAGGACCGTAAATACACATGCCTAGATATTAGATTTACTAAGGGAATGTTATTTTTAAAATTAAACAAAAAATAGAAATAATTTCAAATGAAAGATGTTTGTTTATTCTCCTTATAAAAGCATGCTTGTATAATTAAATAGAGAGAAGGAAGATATCTAGCATCTAAAGTAGATTATAGTATTGCCAAAATAATATTTAAAGATGGAACATGTCCACAGCCGGCGGTAAAAGTTGTAAGAAGGCGCCAAAGGCCGCGTATCAATAGAGCGCTTAGGAAAGATAAACGCATTGATGGGACCAAAAAATACCAGGGACGCAATAGCGCTAAGCCGCAACACTAGGTCCAGGACAGGCATTAAGGCGCACGTCAAAAAAAGATGTTATAAGGCGGCGGCCAAGCTACTGATCATAGTATAGATATATCAATATAAAGCGGTATAGTATATAGTGGTATAGGTTAGAGTAGTATGGGAGGTGAGTAGGTGAGTTAGTAAGTGAAAGGAAATGAGTAGCGATGAGATATGACAACAGTCTCTATATTTATAGGGAACGAATAGCTATAGGCGTTCCGGTAAGTAGAAGCAAATAGTGAAATAAGTGAAACTAGTGAGGTACAACATACTCACTAAATAAATAATAAATATAAAAACATAAATACTTAGTATTACCTAAAATATTAGGCGGAGAAGGAGAAAATGATAGCAAATATACGATGAAGGCTAATGAATTAATAGAAATCAAAAGAGGTATGAGATAGTAACATAATATGAATTAAAAGATGAGAGACCACAAGGGGCATAGAAAAAAGGGAAATGTATGTAACGCCAATGAAGGGTAAACGATTAAAGTGATTCAATATGAGTTGGAATAACCAAAATTATTTATTAGAGTACACAAAGTAGAAAGTTATCAGAGGACTACAAAGGTATAAGGCATATCCGATGGCATGGACAAAGAATATGCAGCATAACTAAGTGAAGAGGAAGCTAGCGTGGCAAATGTAGCAATACGTACATTCACAACAACAGTAGGCAACAAAATGTCTACCTATAGCGCGCTAACGCAACGCAAAACAATATAATCACAACATTCACTAGTACTCTGAAATTAAATAATCCAACTCAATTGTCAAACACAAAACTCTTTCATTAGCAACAACTAGCTTACACCTCAATTCAATAGACCACGCTCAACAAGACAATAATCCTTACACGCCTCATAACCGCTTCGGCATGGAAGGTACATGTCCGGAGCATTCACGTGACTTGATACCTGTAAGACAGAGAGTAACTGAAGGACAAGAGTGATATAACTATAACTGTACTCGGAGAGGCAGCGAGAAGTCGCGCCACTAAGACAAATCAAACGAGTAGGAATTGGGAGAAACGCAGAGTAGATATCAGTCAAAGACCCTTATTTTCGATCGAACGGGCAAAGAGAGAAGTATGCAGGAACATACAACTCTTGAAGACCTCTGGCGCCACAACAACAAATCATAATTCTAAGGCAAGTTAATAAACTATAATCTGGCACGATAATCCTTAGATAAGTCTGGGGCCTGAGAATTAAAAAAAAGAAAGATGGAGCAGGAGACGCATAAACATCAAGTTACGCTAGACTCTTACCATGAAGTGCCTCTGTAACGTGGTATCAGAAAACTAATGAAAAATGAAAAAGACTAGTACTTCATGGCACATAGCGCATGGATCAGATATAGCCAGAGAACTGACAATAGTGGACAGACTAGCTCAGAAATAAGTGTCAAGTAAAGACATAAAAAAGTAAGATAGTATTATCAGGAGTGTAGTAAACTAATTGCCAAAAAGAAGAAGTATTAACAAAAATCACAGCAAGAATATCACGCGCAGTATCTCAGAGGATGCTGCCTTGCAGAAATACCCAACCAGGCGATTTGATAGTGCGAAAAGAAACCAGGATGGATATAGCTAGACGGCCAGAAGGATAGATACTGCCTGAACCAATACCAAAAAACCTCCACATGGAAATATAACATATTCGAATAATATGTCAAAATAAAAAAAAAAAAGTTCCGCAATCCTATCTAAAGTTATGGATTAGACTTCATCCTCTCAACACTTTCATCTCATGAGCTTGTTCCCTGTGTTCCGATGGCTCCTAACCATTTTCCACAATATGTTGAATTTGCTGCGAGGGTATTGACGATATCCAAGGTCTTAGATTGGAGAGCATTTACAACTGGATCTAGCATCGCAGAGTATTTCGCGATCAAAATCAATATCATAGATATGACCCAAGGGATGCCAGTGAGGCATTTGCAGAGCTTTGCCGCTTCTTGGGCGGTTTTTCCTTTAAGAAGTTCTATGGCCATGCAGGCATCAGGCGTGGCGAGTGCTCCTTAAACACTCTGATGCAATTGTGTTGTTCAGACATCTGGTTTGGCATAGGCTTGGGATGTTTGGCAATTATTTTCTTCTCAGACAGACTTGCGAAAAACGTAATAATGTCCATTATAGTTCCCACAGTATTGCGGATTTTTGGTATTGTGTTCAAATCATTTCCTACTAGATTTTGTTTGTGTGAAGAGCCATGAAAGAACAATGCTTTTTTATAATTTTTCCGCGCAATATTGCTTGGACACCTCGTTCTTTGCCAGACATCGTAGAACAGTCATTGAAAGCCAAGCCCACGCATTCTCGAGGATCCAGTTCTTTTGGTCGTTTGACAAAATAGTCAAATGGCCTTTCGCAATGGGTTTTTTGCCTTTAAGCGGCTTTCAGTTTCTACAAAGCCAATTAAAATTCTCTCTTGACTTCACGTAGTCATTGTCGAATAGCGCACACTATCGGAAATTGTCCCTTCCAGAAATATTCAGAGGTTTCATCTTGCTAGTAAGCGTCATACGTGCGGCGCTTCCTTTACCTTATTAAAGATGCTTTCCTTTTTAGTTTAGTACCACATAGAGAAATGAATTTATTCTGAATCTGAACTGGCATGGCAATTTTGGCTGATTTTTTTGGATTTTTTTTAAAAAGAATCCTAATTTGTGAATTTTTATTGATTATTTTTGATTATTTTTGAGTTTTTTGGATTCGTAACGTCACGTGAAATATATTTGCATACAAATTATTAGATTACGTTACGAATCTGAAAAAATAGAAAAAAATATAAAAATCAAAAAAAAATTCACAAAATTGATTTTTTTAAAAAAATCAAAAAAATCACAAAATTTGCCATCCCTGGAATCTGAACTGATTGAGATGTGACATTGTTTTCTTCCCCTTTTTCAAATGGCTGTTTCACATGACTGAATCTCCGGCATCTATTTCGTAAGCGGCACAAATCTTGACCAAAACACGTCCCTCATCAATGAATGCTTACCGAAGCGGTTAAATCGCTGCGA
>JABUQX010092002.1:35000-38135 GCA_015478945.1 Trachelipus rathkii | reverse complement strand
TAAATTAACAGAATTAGACACTCAAAAGCAATCATGACTAGTATTAAAATTATATAACAACATTATCAAAATGAATAAGTGGTATTTTTAATTATATAAGGGGTAACTTTTCAAAAAAAATTATAATTAATTAGCTATCTTATAAACAGAGAACGAACGCGTGAGGAAACTTACTTAGTCACAATGAAATGTATTACACTCGAAAAAAATATATAAATAAATACAGGTGAAGGCGGACAGCACTTTCCATCTGGGAGGTTAAAGCAGAAGTAGTTTAAACGGGCCACTATCGTTGTTGAGGGAGGGTTTGATGTCGGCAATATGTAAAGATTCTAAAATATTTAGGTTGGTTGGTGATTTTGTTTGGGTTTGGAAAAGTTTGTGTGATTGAAGGAATGGTCGTGCGTGTGAGCGTGGTCACGTATAGCGGAGTGTGAAATGGAATTGAGTATAAGGTTGGTGCGTGTGGAAACACCTCTGTGCTCATCCACTCTTACGTTGAGCTGGCGTAAAGTACTACCAACATAAACGGCATCACAGCCGTTACAATTGAATTTGTAAATAACAGAAGAGCGGAGTAGCGAGGGTGTTTTTTCTTTATATTACAAAAAGAGCAATTGTAAAGAGAATTGAAATCAAAATATGTTTAATTTGGGAAACTATTATTTAAAACGTGAGCAAGGTCTTTACGTAGTTTATTCAGGTAAGGCTCATATAGATACACAATTGTTAAATTATATATATATATATATATAAATATATTATATATAATATATATATATATATAATATAATATATATATATATATATATATATATATATCATATATAATATATATATATATATATATATATAATATATAGTATATATATAATATATATATATATATATATATATATATATATATATAATATATATATAAAAGACTGGTCCTTCGGGTTCAACCTCCGAAATTATTTAAGCCGATCAAAATGTTTGATTCCTTAAGTTCTCTTAATAATAATAATAATAATAATAATGAATAATAATAATAATAATAATAATAATAATAGATAAAATAAAATAATAATAATATAATAATAATATAATAATATAATAATAATAATAAGTAATAATAATTAATATAATAATAATAATAATAAAATAATAATAATAATAATAATAATAAATAATAATAATAATATAATAATAATAATAATAATAATATAATAATAATAATAATAATAATAATAATAATAATAAATAATATAATAATAATAATAATAATAATAATATAATAAAATAATAATAATAATAATAATTAAATAATAATAATAAATAATAATAAATAATAAATAATACATATAATAATAATAATCAATGAAAATAAAGTTTTATTATGAAATTAGAGACATATTTTGGTCCGTAACATGGGTTTCTAGGCAAGTGGGCTGTCATCATACATGTAAAATATTTAGACAGGGCCTTAAAATGTAAGCGTTTCCAAGTTTGCAGATGATAGCAAATTGGCTTCCTCTTAGTAAGGAATAATGATGGATGTATAAAAATTAAAAATAAGAGAGGACTGTAATCTGATAGGATGAGCAGCTTCATTCCTCTTGCAGCTAAATTTTTCTTTCCGCATTCATTCCTTCTAAAACTAAAATCTTTCTTTCCTCATTAGCCATGGTTCGATCTGCTTGTTCTCTGGCCATTCAGCTAGAGACTGCGTATCGGGTGGAAAAATTCTCGTTCTCCTATCACTCTCCTAATTTTCATTCAGCGCCAGAAAATCGTTCGCAGGGCATACTCTTCGACGAGAAAAGCGGGCTTTCATCAAAGAAAAGTGCCGGTCTAAAAAAAAAAAAAAAAAAAACCTCCGTGTTCTCCCACTGACAAATCTTTCATCTTCTAGCAACTCTGTTAAATCTGCCTGTTCCTCCTCTTATTGATCTGATCATTCGTGTGCTAATCTCAACTGAAAATTCTCTTCGGCCCCTCGTTCAAACTATATTCTCTATGTCTCAATACTAGCACTTTCCCTCAGTGTTGGAAGCTCTCAAATGTCCAACCTATCCAAAAAAGCGAAAGCCGCTCTGATTATTCTAACTATCGCCCTATAGCTCTAGCTTGTATTCTATCTAAGATCTTTTAAACCCTTCTCAACTCACTTCTTAGATCATCTGAAACTCATTCCGATCGCAGTACGGCTCTCGTTGCACGAAGTCTACTCGATTATACATCCTATCTACGATTTATGTTTTTCGCTCTTACGAACTACGCGGAGCACTTGCGGTGCGCTGACATATCAAAGCATTGATAAAGTATGGCACGCGTCCACTGTCTCTCAAGCTCCCCTCCTTTGGTTTCCTCCTTCTCTTTGCTAACTTATGTCTAGCTTTCTTCAAATCGCTCAATATCGCCTGTTGTTGATGGGGCGACTTTTTCTGTCAAAGTGGTGTTCCTCAGGGTTCTGTCTTATCTCCAACTTTTTCTAGTTTTCATTAATGATCTTCTCCCCCTCCCCCCCCCCCTCTCCCACTTGCACCTCTAACTCTATCCACTTGTATTCCGATGACTCGACCCCTCATTCTTTAAACTCATATCAATTCTACTCCTTCTTTTACTTCTAGAATTGCCTCTCGTCTTAATCTTTCCGATTTATTCTCGCTGATGGATAGAAATAACTTTGTGAAAATCAATTCTTTAAAGACACAACTTCTACAAATTTGCTTCACCATAAGTCCTTCTAACTTTCCTATCTCTTTCGACGTTCTCTCGTCTCTCTCCTGTTGAACAATATAAACATCCTTGCCTTAACATGAACAAAAAGATGTCTTGAAACCTCACATCCACAACGGTTACTAGGGCTCCTCAAAAACTGGAGGTTCTTGTTAGACTGTGCAACTTTCTCCTTTTCTCAGTGCTCCAGCTATACAAGGGTCTCATCCGCCCAGTATGGAGTACTCTCTCATATCTGATGGGGGCTCTGGTTTCAGGCTTTTGGACAGGTCGAGTCAACGGCAAAGAGGCTTATAAACTGTCCCTTTCCAGTTCTATTGACCCTCTATCTTTGCGCTCGATGTTGGTGCTTTAACTCTATCCTATAGGTACCGCAGCGGCAAGGTGCCTCGAGGGAAATTATCACTCGCGTAC
>JABUQX010092002.1:27500-30000 GCA_015478945.1 Trachelipus rathkii | reverse complement strand
CAGTTCAAAGAAAAAATTGAGAAGCATCCATACAACAGATGACAGTCAGAAGAAAAGGGAGGCCGAAGACAGTAAAAAGGCGGCTAATTCCAATTGCTGAACAATTCGATTCTGTGGTAGCAAGAATAATACCTTTCGTTACGTGGACATCATGACTCAGTTCGAATCGAACTCTCTTGGCCTGTGGGGAAACGATGGCCAATTTTGCGGATCTTTTTAAGATATCGTGCTAATCTGGAGACCATGTTCTTTCAGAACATTTAAAAAACTAGTGCTAGAAAGTGCCATGTATACCAGTTCCACAGTCCATAATGTTCGAATTCAGAGTCATTCAACATAAAATTGTGCAAAACATAAAAAAAATTAAATTTTTTAACTGTCTTATCCTATGAGACGACCGATGG
This sequence comes from Trachelipus rathkii, assembly GCA_015478945.1. Lineage (NCBI taxonomy): Eukaryota > Metazoa > Arthropoda > Malacostraca > Isopoda > Trachelipodidae > Trachelipus > Trachelipus rathkii. Next base: position 29,596 of record JABUQX010092002.1, on the reverse strand, counting down.
GTCCCAGGAGGAACAATATTTGTTGTGTGTGTGTTACATTGATACTCTTACCGCTCAAAGAAGATTATTTTGTGTTTGATCTCAGAATAATGATTTGACGGGATAAATCTTACAAAATTGATTGAACAAAAAGTAACTGAACTTGGTTGGGATATGAATAATCTAAGAGGACAGGGGTATGACGGTGCAGCAGCAATGAGTGGTGAGTTCAAAGGTGTTCAGAGAGTAATAAATAAAAAGTGTCACAAAGCTATTTTTTCTCACTGCTTTTTGCATTGCTTAAATTTATGTCTCACAGACGCTTCTAAAGTTCAAAATATTCAAAGTGCAATTTGAATAAATATCAGACTGTCTTACATTTTTTTCTAACTGCTAAGAGGTCAAAAGATTTTGAAGATAAAATAGAAGAACTTATTCCTAAGGAGTAGTATGAAGAGATTAAAAAAGTTTGCGAGACTCGCTGGTGCAATGCACGATGGTTTTATTATTTAAAGAGATGATAAACCCGATAATAGCAGCTTTAGAACAAATAAAATGTGTAGCTGGAGATCAGTAAAAAAAAAAAGCTACCTTAATTCTAAACAATGTTTATAGCGCATCTTTTCTGGTTTTCTTTTTTGTTTTAAACAGACTATTAAGTTTAACATACAATCTTTCAAAACCATTGCAGACACACTTATTGATTTGGTTGAGGCATATAATGAACTGAATCTAGTTAAAACTAAACGAAGAGAGAAAATGAAACATTAGAATTTCAGTAGATTTTTAAAGAAATGTGTAAGCGCATCTGATCCGACTGGTATAAATTGCTGTTCCAGAATTACACGAAATTCCAAAAATACAGGAACCCACATTTTCCTACTACCTACCCACAGACAAATGTATTAACGCACATCCATTTTATACATTCTTGGATGATATAATACCAGCATAGGACAGAGTTTTTAAATCATAAAGAAGTTATATCTCCTTGCGCTTTTCACACGAACAGGTGTAACTTGCCATATGAAAAGATTAAAATGTAGCATTTCTTACGAGGAAGATCTCGAAAGGCACCAATGAGGATTTAGTAACAGTAGAATGTGATTCTACGGAAGTTCAAATGCTCACAGCACAATCGTCAAAAAACAGCAGATAAACCGAACTAGTTTCTTGTTCGAAAGTCACAATTTACAAATATTTACATTCTTATTGCAAAATACTGCGCCAATTACCGTGTCTACTGCTAAGTAGAAAAAGCTTTCAACTTATACTCTGAAACCTACTGAGAAATACTATTGGACGATGAAAGACTACTGGACTTCGCCTCCTCTAAATTCCACGAAGAATCATGACATGGAAACAGAAAGAGTTATCTGGACTTTGCTCACCCTCATGCCCGGCGATAAAAGTTAACATCAGGTAAGATTATTTTAGAAATTTATATAAATTATTCCATTTTTTCTTAGAAATTTTATATTGGTCCTTTCCACTTTTCCTATATACATATATAAATATTATATAATATACTACTAATATATATATAATATTATATATATCTATATATATATATATATATATATATATATATATATATAGAACTATATATATATATATATATAATATATATAATTAATATATATATATATAATTATATATATAATTTATAAATATATATATATATATATATAAAAGAAACATTGTTGGCTGGCCCCCCGAAAAAAAATCCTGGATACGCCACTATATATATATAATATATATTAATATATATATATATATATCTATATATATATATTATATATATATTTTTTTATAGATTATATATAAATCTATTAATATTATAACCCTTTATATATATATATATATATATATATATATATATATATATATATATATATATATTTCTTTTCAGGTGAAAGAAGTTTCGTATATAGTGTTTTTATTCATATATTATATATACTATATATACTATAATAGATATATAGAGAATAATAATATATACCTATAATTATTATATTATATCTATATAATAATAAACTATATACTATATATATATATTATATATAAATATAATATGTAATGTAGGCCAATATTTCCCTTTCTTTGAAAAACAACGA